>JAGDQP010034869.1:0-13944 GCA_022664845.1 Lepisma saccharinum | reverse complement strand
TATATATATATATATATATAAATCACAGCCATATTCAATCCACTACTGGATGAGGTCTATCCCCGAACGGAGGAGTTGGTCTACTACTCCCACGCTAAGCAGACGGGTTGGGAGAGGAGGGACGAAGCTCTCATTATGATCGTCACTGTCTTTTATTCACAGTAGCTCCCCATTTGTCCTCACGATGCTGGACAACACCGAAATATTTGAGCCTCCACCGGAAATAAATAAATATATATATGTATATTTAAAACACAGCTATACTCAATCCATTACTGGATGAGGCCTCTCCCCGGAGGGAGGAGTTGGTCTACTGCTCACACGCTGATCAGACGGTTTCGAAGAGGAGACACTAAGTTTTCACTGTGATCGCCACTATATTTTATTCATAGCATATTCCCAATTACATCACTATGCTGGATATTTAATCCACTACTGGAGGTATCATCCAGTAGTGGATTAAACATGGCTGTGTATTTTATATATAACCTGACTTTTCTAACCTAACGTAACCCACTGAAGATTTACTGGTAAACTGCCAGGAAGCCAAGAGGTAATATAAATGCAATCCGAGCATTAAATATGTGTATATGATACGGAGAAGTGCTTCACCCAACGGGATTAACTGATTGTGTCAACTGGGTAAATTTTGAAAATGCGTAGTTATATGTAAAACAGAGCAGTACCTAATGTACTAGAGCTTTGGTTGTAGCCACAAGGCGACAATATATTTAGGTTTCGGAAGCAAAATACTGACAAATAGTGAAAATCTGAAAGAAACATTCCAAATGGTTGTTTGGCGACGCAAAACTATAACTGCACGCTCAGGTCCCTACGCAGTAAACTAACAATCTATCCACTGGCACACGCTAACAACTTGGAAACAGCGATTTGAAAGTTATCAACATTTTGTATCACAATTACATCTATCGGGATTATTACTATTATGATCCCATAGTATGTTTCCTGGCTGATGTATTTCCTGTAAGTACGAAGTGGTGCATAGGTGGCAGGAAAGGAAGCTAAAAATATAATGTGGCTTATTACTAAATTGATAAAAATTATGAGGAAGCGATTTTTGCAAATTAAGTAAGTCATAAATAGCTTTATGGTGTACTTTAAGAAAGTAAGTAATTGCTAGAACATTTTTGAAACAATTTCACGTAAAAAGTACTTCGCACAATTGTTCGTAATGGTGCTGCTGATGTCCCTGCAAAGATCAGTGCTTGATCGTTGTTCCACGGACCTACAGTGCTCACGTGTTTGTTATATTTGTAAGAGCAGTGATCTGTGTTTTATGGCGTTGTTCTAAATATTCTGATAACATGTCCAAGTATTAGTAAATGCACACTGGTGATGAGCGTTCTGTCTCACTATTTGGGATGAGGTCTTTTGTTTTCGGCTCCGTTGTAACCATTCTTTAGTAAGGTTCCGGTTCCGTCGTTTTTCTATTCCTTCAGTTCCGAGCGGGTTTAGGCTCCAACTGAGGTTCCGAGTTCCAACCTTGCATTTCTCTTCTGTAGCGAAACAGGTATCATGATTTATGGCATGGAAAGGAATGAATGGTTGCTGCAGCAGCTCCCGTTGCTTAAGGGAGGAAAAATAATTATAAAAAAACAGGACCATAAATACACAAATGACTGACACTTGAAAGCATATGAAAGTTGTTTTGATGAAATGAGACATTCCAATATGTTTGTACCTAATCGCAGGGTCACCTATTATCAGGTTAGCGAAAGTGAACCGGATTCTGCGCTGCCTGGGTTCGAGCCCACTGGCCGTCAATCCTCACTGAGCTCTTTTTTTTAGGATTTTCTCTATTCACGCTAACACCAGGATACTAGTTTCAGATAGTCACTGACTGACTGCCTTCTCTCTATTCTGTCTTTTTTCTGAAGCCCGTAAATGAACTGAATGGTCAGGCACGTATCCGGAATTTGCTTTTGGGAGGTGTCCAAAGGCATTCGGGGGGGGGGGCAGGTTGTTTCTGGGCATAAAATTAATATTATATATATAACAACGCCTGAAATTGTAATATTTTCCCATAAAACTTAGTTTCGGTGGGTCTGGACCCACCCTCTAAATACGTCTCTGTTCTCTAAATATTTCTTGAGTGAAACCAGACTGCCACCAACGGTCTGTATCAATTCGTAAGCAATTACCTTGTTTCTAAATATTTCCAATAAAACATTAATCTCCATAACTTCATTACGTCTGTTCCAAACTTGGGAGAATTTAACGATCATGTTACCAGCGATCTTCACTAGGGTAAATTAATGTTTCTTTGCCAATAATTTCAAAGAATGTTGTAAACGTATAAAAGAATAAAGTAATTCAAATTATTAGTAACAAATCTCCATTGAGCCATAACAGAAGTCTCAGATACTACCTTCCCTAGCATCAATAACTATTTCATTAATGAACTGCGCTAAACACTTTCTTCTCTCTCACTCAGAAGATCCAACTAGAAACACGATATTTGAAAACGCCTTTAAAAGACATGCTTGGAACACCCCAAACTCAGTTCCTTCTTTCTGAAAAATTAGCGATACAGTTGGCAACAACTGGCCAAAGAAATGAAGTCAACGTCCAGTTCCAGAGGCAGCCCTCCTCTTTCCTCTTCCAGAGAAGTTCCTCCCAGCTAAGTTCATTCCGTTCCGAAGTTTTGGCCCCGGGAGTGTATCCAGCATAAGAGTAAATACGAAAAACCCGCATAAGTTATTTTTATTCACATACGATATAAATGTACATACACACTCATCACTGGCGAACATGACGTCAAGGAACCACAATTTCAAACGTTTCATTTAAAGACTAGCAAACAGTAATTTTATGTTCACAGCCTCTCCAGAATTAAATCCCACGCTTGGAGATTTATATTTTAAGGCAGGTCCGCCTCCCCCTCCTGTACTCCTGTTTCGTTGCCTAGCTTTGAATGTCAACTTAAATATAGTCTAGTATAATGATACTCCTTGCGCAAAACGCTTGAATAATGACTGGATGAGAATAAGAGTTCGTGACAGGAGGTTAACGGTTATGTGAATCCTCTTTATCTTTAGTTTACCTACGATTCGTATATAAACCGGTAGATTATCTGTAAGCATTGACCTCTGTCTAAATGCGATACTGGACAAAAGAGATTAGAGAGGCTCTAAAAGAGACAAAAGAGGATCTAAAAGCGATTATTCGAAAGAGAAACGACAACATTTGATTTATCGAATATTTCGACTTAGCGAGGTTCGAGTTATCGACAGAAAAACATCCGAAACTTTGAGATATGGACGGCTGGCACGGAGACATTAATTCATTCCCATACATGGTTTCGTTTTTGTAAGGGCCAAAAATGAGTAGTTTAAACTCTGGTTCCCAGTTAAATAAATAATTTGGTGGAATAAACCGCGCTAAAATATGTACTCAGTTGCTGCCTAATTGTTCGCCCTAATATGATTAAAATAAAAGAAAAATGAAATTTAATAGTTTAGCGAAACTAATACTATCCAGGACACGTCGCTTATTATTGTTGCTTTCATGACGACTGCACACGAAACACGATTTTTTTATTGGTCGTGGCTACCCTAATTATTTCAAGAAAGCTTTGTTAAGTTACCAATTTAGGGCTAGTTTCTCACTGTCCAGTCATCTTTCCAGTTAACTAACTGCTAGTTAAAGCTAACCTGAACTCTAACTTTAATATCCGGTTTTCATTTGCTTTTTAACTGGTGGTTACTTAACTTTTGGTTAGTGGGAACAGTGCGACGGTTGGCAATGGATTTCTACTATTTCGCCCAAGGAAACTAAAGAAACAAGGTAGGTGCCACGCGCAAAATGTCGTCTGGAGTCTCACTGGTATGACGTCAGGCGCAGTCAAGAGAGCAAGAGGATAGGATAACATATACGAACACAAGCTGTACCCATGCGTTTAACACACAGAAGGGACATAAGCTTATTGGCAAAATGATTTGCAATTTGATTTTGTTGTGTCTTGTGTGTCATTAGTTCCAAACTGATATTTAATAAACCCGGTGGACATGTTATCGCACTAAGGCGTCTGTACAAAGTGCAGGGACTTGGGAGAGGATAACTCAAAACTCTTCTGAAATAATTAAATAATCAAAGCACTTTTTCGATAGTGCACGTACTATAACAGCTTTAGCAATATTATCATTTTCCCAGGTCTTACATACGACATTAAGAAGCATTTCATGTTGGCTTTTCGGAAACATTTTGTTAAATTTTTCACCAACCTTTTTAAATTTTGATAATTTATTTCGAGATACGATATTTTGTTTTCTAAAGCTAGAATTTTTCCTCTGCATCTGAAAAGTTACGTTTTTAATAAACAATTCTCCGACAGCAATCCTTCAAATTGACCATCACTTACAATAATTGGATCATTGCTTGTAGCAGCAGAATCGGTTACATTTATAACCAAACTTTGAGGTTTTAAAATATCTGACACAAGTTTCTTCCGTTTCCTCTCTTCACAGCTTGCTCTACGTACTTTGTTTCGATCGTCCGTCAACATTCAACGTCCGTAAACAATAACAAATGAGATTCTGCAGAATCTTTTAATTTTTTCCTGGGTTAACCAGTGCCGGATCTAGAAATTTTCGTATAGGGGAAAAATTAAATTTTGCCGTCCTTTCTACTGCTCTTTTGCCGCCCTTTCCATCTTTTTTTTTAAGGCAAACAGCAAGACCGGCCGACCCGACGGCCACAACATTGTTTCGCATCACGTAGTGTACTTTTGTTATCTCTGTAGCACATCGTGGCATCGCTATTACTAACTTCAGTAATGCAATAGACCTGCCTATCTAACTTCATAGTTATGAATTTTGAAGATGAAGGGAGATTGTATGGAATAACATAAACATGTCTTAGTGCGCCAATATTGAAATTTTGAGCATGTTTAGGTCAATTACAATTTAAGCGGAAATTTTACTTCCTCATTTAGGAAGTTTTATTTTTAATCTTTAGCTGTTTGTCGCCCGGGGCGCTTGCCCTCTTAGATCCGCCACTGGGGCTAACCGAGCAATTCAGCTTTCAAATCGCGAATGTAATCTAATTCATCAAAATGTTCAGAGCAAATATATGAATTGTCCGGATTGAAAGTGTCGTCCTCCTACACAAATACACCCAACTGCTACGAAGAGTTTTTTTTTCAGAAACCTATGGTATTTTATTATTTTATCATGTACCTTACCTCTGTTTTTACAAGCAGCAAGAGCAGTGATTCCGCCAGACCCACCCCTGTGGGTGTGTATACCCCCAATGTCTCAACAACACCCTCCAACTTATTTTTTTGGTGGGAAAATCGACAGAAAAAAATAGATACAAAACTTCACTTACACCCTCCCAATATTGACTTTATCACCCCCTAACTGAAAATCCTGGCGGAAACCCTGAGTAAGAGCACACGCTGATGGCATGTTGTAAATGAAATTTCAGAAATACAAAATACACTAAATCTAGCACAAACACACACGAAAGGATAAAACAAAACTACACTCTGATATATCATACAACACGCATTCGCAAGCCCGCGCTCCGTATTTTAATTCTCGCGCGCCTCGAGTCTTGTCGGCTAATGACGTCACTTGCTACTGCGCATATCCCAGTGGCACCTACCTTGTTTCTTTAGCTTTCTTGATTTCGCCATCTAGGGAGTTGTTCAGGAATTATGAAAACAGTAGAATAGAGTAAGTTTTAAACAAAATACGCATCAAATTCGCTACTTTCTGAAGTAAGAAATACGAATGTTTCATTGCATTAAGAGATTTGTGGAATAAAGAAATAAGGTAGTAAACACACATATATAAAGAGTTGAGTTACTATCTAAAAAAATACGTATATGTGACGCCGACCTGGTAGCCGTGTGGGTTGGGGGGCTACGTAAGCGACTCGAAGGTCCCGGATTCGAATCCCGGCTGGTGCATGGATCTGAATTTTTATTAGCATCGCATTCATAATCGTGACTGACCGAATTCTGTTACTAAAAATCGCCCATACAAAATTAAGTTTACAAAGTTTATTTTTTACGTAGGCGTGACGGTTTTAGATCGCTGGCCCGCATATCCTTATACACTCTGGGAAAATAGATAAACTCCAAGTTATGGCCGCAGCTTCCGTGCTATATGTAAGGTTCTATATGCTTTATTTCCTTGCAAACAATTACCACACATACTTCTATAAACACCTACCGGCAACCCAGCTTCAAAAAAGTGCTACGAAAAGCTATATGCCATTATCATTTCATTAATATGGAGTTCATAAACATATAATAAGCATAGCCCCGTGAGGAGTTATGGCGAAACTTCGTCTTATGAATTACACGTATTTTGCCACAAAAAACACGGACAGTATCTAGGGCCAATCAAGAGGGGTTAGTTGAAGTCCAGTTCGATGCTTTTTACTATACACGATGTACATGGGGTTCTAAAAAATGCATGTATTAACCCCCAACGCGGAAGAAACTAAATAGTCCCTAGCACCTTTCCCTATTTCTCTCTCATTTTGTACCTTCATTTCAAAACTTTCATTTAGGATTTGAACACCTCTAGGCAGGTTAGGAATGTTACATTTCTCGTGTAAATTTTACGTTTTTTGCGGCCCATAAAGTAAAGTAAAGCGGAACTTAACAGGTAGTTCGAAGAACATGAGCGCGATTTCAATCAATGACAACCAAGAAATACAGTAATTGAAATTAATGATTTTTTCATGAAAGAGTTCATAGGCCGAGAACAAATTTATTCGGTTTTTGGATGCGTTTTATTTCGCTCGGTTGCAACTAACAAAGTAATTAAGATTTTCAGTTTGGGAGGGTATAGCCAAAATTAGAGACTGTAAACAGAGTTTTGCAGTTTTGTTCCTATTTATTTTTAATTGTAAAAAAATTAAGGTTGCACTCAAGAATTTTCGGGGGTTACACATTGGGTGGTCTAACAGAATCTCTGTATTTATATACTTCACAGTAATTATAAAAAAAACACACAACAGGTAGTCAGCGAAGTTCATGTACTTCATAAAATTGAACATGAATGTTTTAACTTTTTTTGTTACCCGCAACTAGTACTCTCGCAAGGAAAAAGGGATATGGTAAGGTTAAAAATAGGGTAATGTTTAATAATTTTATTATTGTTTTTCATTATCACTTTATGAATATTATGTTTGCTTCATAATCATATGGATAAACTTCACTTTTGGAACCCCTACGTCCGCCAGCTATTGATCAATGTGTACGTTCTACACTACTCATTCCCTTGTAAATAATTCACGAAGTGGAGTAAAGAGATATTTAATCATCTTGTTTCCATTAGCTTTATTATTTGCTGGGTAAACTTTACTTAATGACCCACAAAAAGATGTAAAATTTGCAGCACAAATGTAAGATTTCCAACGTGAGTGGAAGTGTTGAATTCCAAAATTTAACGAAGCTTCGAGTCATGGAAGTATGAAATGAGAGCAAAAATTAGTTGGGATTGTTTATGTGGTTGCATGTTGGGAATCAGCACATGGAGTATACGACAAACGTCATGCGCATCGGGTATAATGAACACAATTTTGTAACCTGACCTTAAATAATCGTATTCACTCACTCGACACGTACATGAGTTTTCGTAGAAAAGTAGTGTCATTCATAAATCGAAGTGTCGCTACTAGTATTCACACGCCGCCGCTTTGTTAAATAAGCACTCGTGTTGATCAACACATACAAATATGGCGGCATGCGCAAGAATACAAACGACCTACTTAATATTCATACTTCATGTTATGAATGACACGTATTTTGATAGAAAAATCACGGACACATGTCGAGTAGCAAAGCCAGTTAAAGTTACCTTACAACATGTTTTCATTATACGCGATGCACCTGCCTTCACTCAATGTGCACTCTCAACTCGAAATCAAATAAACTCCCATACACTGTTTTTGCTTTTTCACATTTGCATCACTACAACCTTCGTTATATTTTCCGTTTCAATGCTTACACACAAATTTATAATATTACATTTCTTCTGTAAATTTTACATTTTTGGAGCTCCAAAAGTAAACATCGCGTTTCAACACCACACACTTCCATCATTCTTGTAACTTTTACATTTTGAGGGAGTGCAAACACAAACTGACTTCATGCCCCAGCCAGCACAAAACAAATTTTTTTGTACAGCACAACCCAATCTAAATTTAAAAAAAAAAATGTTAAAAAGTTGGGTAGAAAAACTGTGATGTTCTCTTTATGTGTTCTAATACAATTCTAGCATCCTCTTCATCGGAAGAGGATGAATCTGAAATCATATGCAACATCTTTCACAGGTGGCAATTGCCAAACTTTTTTAAAACCTCCAGTTAGCGCGTTAACTGGAGGTAGAAGTACGGGTTAATTTAACTACCAGTTTGCTCAGTTTAACTGTTGGATATGCATTAACTAGACATTAAAAAACGGGTAAACCACCAGTTAGAGTTTTAACTGTTAGTTACTAGCTAACCTGTACTTTAACCAGAAAATGGAAAACTAGCCCTTAATCTATCAATATCTAGGCAGATGAGCTAAGGACCATACTTTCATTCTTCTCCCGTTATTTATTGATGTAATTATTGTAGTGTTTTCCTTCTTAAAATAATAGAACTCCTTAGCATATATCATTATGTATATTTTGTAAACCTATTATTGTTGGACGTGAGCATAACACCGAATGGAATAATTAAAAAATTGCAATAGCAAAGAAATGTATCTGATGAAATAACAACGACAGGAATAAAGCCGATCAGAATAACACCGAATGGAAATGCAGGGATTGAAACGAAACCGAAAGGAATCAGTCGTAATGGAATAAAGCCTAAAGGAATAGGATCGTTGGAAATAATATCGAAAGGAAATGTTCCGATGGGAATCAAACCGGAAGAACAAAGTCGATTGGAATAACATCGAAAAGAAGTGCTCCGATCGGAGTAAAACAGATAGGAATATCACCGACCGAAAACCTTTGACTAGGTCGCGGAATAGCACGGAAAGGAATACCATCGAGTGGAATTACGTCGAAAATCAAGCAGTCCTGATAATGGCAAAAGTCACTAGAGGGAATCGTTTGAGAGGAGCGTAAATTAATCTACTCCGGTAGATTAAGTTAGTACTATCATAACACCCTTTATAAAGTTGCGATTGATTTTTTCGAAATTATTTCTATAATGAATGGAATATCATCGAAAGTCATGAGCTGGATAAACGACTAAACCCACTTCTGGAATTACTGTGTGACGGAGATTAAAACTGTGTTCAATATCTGGTAACATATGGCTTGAGAGGCGTATACAAATTGTAACTGGAAGGAGCAATTTTCGAAGTAACGCAAGAAGGCACTAGAATAACTTCCAATACAATGGATAGTTTCATTTCCTGGATGTTGGTGACGCAAATGTTCGCCCGCAAAAGATTTTCTGCAGCCTCCGTTTGCCAAAGTAACTCTTTCGTACATGTCCCTTTCGGTGCTATTCCAGTTTTCGAAGCTATTAGTTCTGTGGCATTCCGCGACCCTCTCTGGGTCGTGGAACAACACCGAAAAGAAGCAAATTTATACAATAATTTAGAATTTTTGTCAATTAAAGAGGAGTAGTTGAAAAAGGATCATTTTACAGAACTTTGACTACACAGCTGACAAACCCCGCCACGATGCATTGACTCTAATTATTTATTTGATTTCGTTTAACCATTCTAGCTTCTTGCGCTTTACCCACAACACCATTTAGATGCCTAATTATAAAATAAACGTGTGTTTACGAACATAATAGTATTTTTACGTTCCGTGCTTGATTTTTTCCCGAAAATATTTAACATTATTTACGAACCCATGTTCTCTACTTGAAATTGCGGAAGAGTTATTGACACAAAATTCTATATCCATTTGCTTCACTGTTTCTTCCAACTGTTTGGTAGGGACATAAAAGTCGACCCATGTTTTCAATGTGATTCGCTTAAAGTAGCAGGTGCTCCGATAGTGTACCTAGATTCGGATCATATTTACGTAAATGCTATATAACCAGCTTCCGTAAGTATCAGCAGTCTCTCCCTTCCTTTTCTATGGAAATTTGGCAGGAATCTTAAAGGATTTCCTGAAAGTCAAGGCACGTAGATGGTCCTCTTAAAATACGTGTTGGTAGGCCACTTGATTTTCGTCTTCCTCAAGTAATAGCTGTCCTCACTAGAATTTCCAATTTCTCAACTGAATATTCGTCTGTAGCATCATCTCTTGAAGCTGATAATATTTGTTCAATTTCTGGTTCTGTTTGGGGGATCATTGCAATTAACACCAAGGAGAATTAATCGTAGACGACTACTTAAATCTGTAGGAAGTGGATGATCGTAAAACCCACTCACTTCGCCAAACGAAGAGATAAGCTTTTCCATGGCATCTTGATTCAACCTGTTTAGGACGTGAGTAGGGCTATAGGCAAGGGTATAGGGAGGTGTACGCTGTATACCCTTGGACTAACATTACACATTAGCGTATACCTTCTGCTAATATGCGTGTATCATCTACTTTCGTTTTGTTTTCTTTATAAATTTAGTTTGGGTATTACTCCAGTGAGAGCATTACTGTCTAATACATTCGGTTTCAACATGCACACACATAGACACAACTAAGGATGATAAGGATGGGAATACTTACACGTGATAGTTCACATCGTAGCTCCCTTAGATGTCGCTACGATGTGAACTATCCGGGGACCACCTTTTACTAAAGGGACAAAAGGGACTATCATTGAATGGTTTGAATCAACTGTTTGTGTACGCGGATGATATAGATTTAATAGGGGACGATATAGATGCACTACAAAGCAACACTGATGTCTTAGTAGAAGCGTGCGATGAGATAGGTATACAGGTAAACATGGATAAAACAAAATACACGATAACAAGCCTAACACGGAGAATGAAGGAAATAAAAACAAGCATTAGGGATGAGGTAATAGAGAAAGTAAACATATTTAAATACTTGGGAGCATACGTAACAAGCAAAAATGAGGCCACGGAAGAAATAAAAAGTCGCTTAGTATCGAGGAACGCATGTTTCTATTCAGTCCAAAAACTTCTAACATCGCGATTAATATCAAGAAAATTGAAAATATACAGAATGGTTATTCTGCTGGTAATACTTTACGGTTGCGAAAGTTGGAGTACGACCCTAGAGGATGAACATAAATTACGTGTGTTTGAAAATAAGGTTTTGAGAAATATATATACAGGCTGAAACGGGACGAGATGTCTAGAGAATATTGTCAATAATATGTTAAGAGTGTTATATGTGTTTATTGTGGGCTGTATGTATATGTTGTTTTGTATTTTTTTACTGTTAATGTCATCACACCACAAAGAAAAAAATAACATGACATGTCCCAACATGTATATGTGTGTATGAATATATGTATGTATGTGTGTGTATGTAACTATATATGTTTCTGAACTGACATGTTCTATACTAGTTTGCAATTTGCATATACCTGGACAAATGAACGCAAATAAATCAAAATGAAATCAAATCACGATATTGGTTCCAGTTTGCAAGGTCAAATCGCGTAGTGGTGTGGGTTTCAGGTCCTGTGGGTTGTTGGGGAAGATTAACTTTACAGGTACATGGTCGCTGCCTACAGTATCCAGGGAGTTTATGGTTGAGCGGTTTACGAGATTGGGGGAAAGAATAACTATATCAGGAGTTGTTTGGGAGATGGGACGTGTAGGTTTAGGAAGTTGTTGCAGGATGCCTGTGGTGTGATTTGTAATGTAGGTGGTGAATCGTGCTCTTTGCCTATCTGAACGACTGTGGATGTTGATGTCCGCCATGATGACATAGGTTCGGAAGTTATCTTAAATGTACTGAAAGAATGGGATGGCCTGGTCTGACATAGATTGTGACTAAAGTAACGTATAGGTTTTTGAAATATATGGTGGAAATGAGATATTCAGGTAGCTGCATGTGGGGTAAGTGGTGCGTACGATGAGGGAATGAAGGTTTATGTCCGATCGCTACGCCTCCATTTGCTCTCAGTGCTGGTATGTACTTGCTTGATGGATGAAGCTATAACCCGTGATTTTACTTCGAGTTCTTGTAGTGAAATGGGTTTCGTTCAAGATGAAAGCCTGTGCCTTTTCCTCAAGCAGAAGTGATTCAAAAAGCAATTTGTGTGTTAAGAGTGAATTGATGTTAACAAATACTATCACTATATCCATAACGAAATGTGAGTTGGTGATTGGTGAGTAGTTACGTGGAGTTGGTAGGTGGTGCTGTGACGAAATGAACAAAAGGACCAAAATAGGTAGCTTGAAATGTGACATGAAATACTTGCTTTGCTGCAGTTTTTATTTGTTGAAGGATGTGTGGTCGTTGAGATGGTTGAACATTTTGAAATGTGAGAGCGACAAAGGATAAAAGCTGTTTGACGGTGATAGATTGTTGTAATATGGGATGTTTGTCTTGAATGAAATCAGGATTTGCTGGTTGTTCAGTGACACGGACAGGTACTACTAGGTCGGGTTTGGTTAGTTCAGGAGGAGGTCGAGCTTTACAACGGTAGCTTTAAGTTGGATGAGGTTCATTGCAGGTACAGCATTTAGGTGGGAGTTGCAAGTTTGAACACTGTCGAGTAGGGTGAGGACCGGAGCAGACGCCACATTTAGGTTGATTAGAACACTGATGAGTGGGATGAGAATTATAGCTCTGATACGTTTCACATCGGATTGGCACGGGTGTTTGGGTGTGAGATGATTCTACACGATGTCTTCTGAGATAGATATTTGCTCCAAGTGTGAGTAAGCCATTGATGGTTCCTTGAGATCGAGTAAGAACACGAACGAGGTAAGTAGGACCTGACTGGCATTTGATGCGAATGATTTTTGCAAATTCGTACTCTTCCTGTCTAAGTTCATCAGCTATTTCTTCGTCTGTCCAGGAGGGATCAACACCACAGATAACTACTGACAATAATGGAGGTTTTCGTGGTCGCTGTTTATATCGTGCAGAGGTCAGATTGGTCAGATTAGCAGATGTTCCAAAAATCTCAAGGCTGTGCTTATTGCGTATAGTTTTAGCTGGATTAGGATCAGGAAACTTGACAATGACACCATTGCCGGTAGGAATAAGTTGTGAGATTGATTGTCTAGTTACATATTTGAGAAACTGATTTAGAAGCAATTTAGGGTTTTGAAATTTAGAGTCAAAATTACTTAGAAGAAAAGAGTGGATTTGTACAGAAGGTGTGAATTAGTGTTGTCAATATGTATACCGTCAGAGGAATCGCTATCACTATGGTTGTCACGCTGAACATGTTGTTTTTTATTTGGAGGGGAATCAGGTGCTTTGTTGCCATTGTTACCTACTGGAGTGCGAGACCGAGTTCGAGATTCAGTGCCTGTGTCTTTTCTGGAATGCCTAGATCGATGTACGATTCGAAAGTCGCTAGGTGATGGAGTTTTAACCTGAGCCGGAAGTCCTGTACAAAGCTGTCAGCCATATTATCAGTCCGTCCTGATGGCCCATGAAAAGAAAAAGAAAAAGAGACGAAAACGAGAATCAAAATGGTTGATGAGATGATCAGTCTTTGTGCAATGACTGCTGTCTCCAGCTAACTTCACCCTCCGGCAATGAAAATTGCCGTCAAACTCAATTTGGGGGTACACGTACCTGTCTCGCCTGTGCGTATTCAACACTGGGTCATCGGTAACACGCTAACCATTAAAAGTTAAGGTAGGTTTGGTTATGTCTGTGATGAGCAATAAATCTCTAATCTAAAATCAATGATATCGAAATATTCGAGGGAATTAGCTTAATTTCGTAAGAATCATTTCGAAGGGTCACTGCTTGCCTCGAAATTGTCCTATTTACATGACACAAATAAGGATTTATTTCCTAAACATACACCTTCAAACACACCCGCTCACAACGAGCCGCAAGA
>JAGDQP010034868.1:5966-19874 GCA_022664845.1 Lepisma saccharinum | reverse complement strand
AATTCTACATTTTTCCACTTTTTATTTAAAACAGTTGCTCAATTACCCTGACCTTTTCCATGACCAAGGGCCCATTTTCCAGGTTGTAGGAACCCTGTTTAACTACCTCGCAAAGCACAATAAATTAGCCAAATTTGAAAGAGATCCGCACATCAGTCGCTTTATCTACTACGCTCAGGCGCCTACTCTTTTTTTTTTAAGTGACCCTTTTTCATTGCTGGAATGTGTTCTACCTTTTTTTTTTCTTCCAGGTCTGGTTGCAGAAATTGCGTACTGCTGTGCTCAAGTGCTACTCGTGTGTTCATTTTCTGTGGGAAGGTTATGTCCTTGCACATTACATCGGATATTTGTCTGGTTCAGTTCCGTGTCATAATCCATTGTTGAAGTTTGCTGGAGTTCATTTGGAATACACGACAGATGACATCACTATGCGTCAGTTGTGGAAGGAAGCATTAAGAGGAAATTTAAGGTAGGGTCTTGCTGATAATCGTTACTGTTTGTTAGTATAGATACTTCCTCTTGCCTATAATACATCAGTGATTTGTTAGTTTTGAAATGTGTAGATAACTATTTTACTACTCTGTGGATTTGTAATTATTTCCGTCCTTTGGAAGTTACTTTGGCTTCGTCTTCAAGTAAGTACTTCAATTTACTGTGTGAAGTCTAAAATTGAAGGTTGTACTTAGAAGAGGCTGGTAACTCGAGAAACTAGAATTGGAACTGATAAAATGCCCGAAGGTGAACCGATGGAGGTTTGCCATTGCCATCCATCGGATGAAGACGTTCTAAGGATGGGACCTACAGTGTAACGTGGGTTCCGAACCACGTATATCCCTACCAAGAATCGAACCCGGGACCCCTTTGATTACAAGGCATCGAGCGTTACCACTCACACTCACCCTCAGAAAACAGTAGAATGTGTTTTAGAATTAAATTGTTGAATAATTTGTTCGCTTCAGATAGAATTAGGTGTACGTCATATGTACGGGTTATCATACTCTCGTAGCTCGTATCTTGCGAACGGTCTACTGGTGAAATTAAATATCTCGTCCTTTGACATTCGCGTTTAGCGGAGCATTTACCAAGTAAAACGTGAATCTTCAGATTTGTATATACAGAATGTAAAGAAAAGATGAGGACAAATTTAGGAAGGTGCATACATGGGTCGAATTCAACTTCGTAGACAGGGTTTCTAACTTGAAGCCCAAAATCCATTCCTGACGATGGTAAGTACAAGGAATATTTTACCATCAATCCGAAACGATGCAGTAAAATAAAATTTAGTTTTCGGAAGGATATTAGAAGTTAATAAGTAAGAGCATCGGGTTATCAGTGTTGCCAACTTGGTATTGCGCTTTTTTTTTCAAATATCGATTTTTCATGTTTAACCTGCCATTCATAGTTTGCAACACTGTGGTCTGTGCTTCGCATGTGATCTTCACCATCGCTACAGGATACCACATATGCAATAAACTAACGTTGTGTCTTTTGAGAAAAGTAAAACGGTATTTCAAGTTGGCCAAACTGACAATTCGATCTGAAAACTAAATATTACGTTACTGCATCTGTTCAAATTTATGGCGAAATATTAATTGTATATATACCATTGTAAGAGTCGAGTATGGATTCCCAAGTTGGAAACCCTGTATGTCGGGAACAAAGCTGAATTGGATACATATTTATATGATTTTTTTTTTTCTTGTTTCACTGTGAGGATTCATCTTCTGAAGTTTGTAGATTTTTTTTTTACACTGAAGGTATAACTAAACGTTACCTACAGAAACATAGCACGGATACCAGAAATGATTCTAAACACCCTGTAGACTCTAGCCAAGTGTTTGTTGAGCCATATATTATACATAAAACTAGAATGAATTGCAACTTTTGAAAGTTATTTTATTCTTACAAAACAATCACAATTAAATTTGGACACAAGCTGGCTTTAATATAGATTGGGTTTAATTTTTCAAGGACTTAAATCTGGAAAGAAATGTAAAATACAGCAAAATAACAATAGATTCCTTCCTTGACAAACTGGCAACACTTGTTCTTTACGCACCCAGTTCATAGGAGGAAAGACAACATGGATAATACTGAAAGATAATTTGAGTATTCCTTTATTTTACCTTACGTATATTTATTGTGAAACCTTCGCGAGAATGGATTCGAAAGCTTGGGAGATTTTCATTTCTATAATAGTGTGTAGTCATCCAACAGTTCGCACTGAAAATTAAGTTCTTCGGTAAAGTTACATCACATGGACGGGTCATATAATTCTAACGCTTACCTCCTAGTTCTGTAAGTACTTTGTTGCGTGGATTACAGTTACCTCCAATCTTTCGAGACCGCTCTGGGTTCATTTTCAAGGAACAAGGTTCTGACGTAAGTAAAAGAGGAAATACAGGAATGGAGATTGCTACAAACTTACCTAATGTGCTTACATTGTAACATCGTACCCACTGAATCACGTGTCATATACAAGGGTTCAAATAAAACAGAAACGACAACATAGTTTCTTCACTCTTAAAATAACAATTAAAATTAAATTTGGACACGGGCATTCTTAATGTGGTAAATAGTACTAATAAAAAAACAAAAAAAACATGAGGTTTCAAGACAGCAATTTGTAATACTGCTAACGTCTCTTTAAGTAAGAATTACCTTTATATACGTAATTAAGAAGAAATGCAACATAAATGAAACCCTAGATATTATAAGATTACAAATAATTTTTTGGTAAATAAGAGATTCCGGGTTGCCCAGTTCTCAGTGTTGCCAACTTTTACAGGAAGTAATTAAAAAAATTCTTCCATAGCTTATCTGCCCCAAAATTAGCTTAAACATCATTCAACACAATAGAAGAAAGTTTTGGGTGTTACCGACGTCAAGCACTGAGTGTTGCCAGCCTATTTTAAAATTGAACTTGTATTAATGCCTTTATTAATACAAGTCTACACATGTGCATTGATTTACACCAAATTTGACATGTATGTTAATTAGGTACTGGGACAGGTCATACACACTCTAGGCGCCGTAATTTGTTACTGTTGGACGTATCCACATTGACACTAAATTTTGACATGTGCATTAGGTACTGGGATAATTCATGTGGGTACTTCCGGCGTCGAAGTTATCAGTGTTGCCAACCAATTTTAGATTTTTTTAAAATTACTTCCATATCGTTGAACGTATCAGGACCAAAGTTTGTATTTACGTTCTGAAACGCTTCATAGACGTACTTTAAGTCTCACAGTTGACAGTGTTGCCAATCAATTTTAAAAATCAGATATTTACTATTTCCATGTAGTTCGACGTATCCGCACTAAACTTTGAGTATACATATTCGAAACATACTGTGGTTGTTCCCTGTACCCAAGCACCCAGTTGTCAGCGTTGCCACCTTATTTTAAAATTCAGTTTTTCAAATGTCTCCAATATTGTTACATGCCGGTAGCTATTATTATACTTTGAAAAAAGCGCGGAGGAAGCCGCAGGACGTGGTTACGTTATGATATGCTTTGAGATTGTACTTTTTAAAGCCCTATTGCAACAGACTCATTAGAAGAAACATATCAGTAGTTGTTTGCTTACAAGAGTGTTCAGTATGAATTTATACAATTCTTTTTAAATATGCATATCATATAAAATATGGTTTGTTACACTGTCTGTATCTGTATATATTTTTTCACAATATAAGGCGAGTCGTGGAACCCGGAGCGTGAAGGAGCAGTGACCCCGTTTTTTTTATAGTGAAACGCAATGTATCTCGTAAATATAGTAAACACAAATATATATCTCTGCTCTTGAAAGAAGCAGGTTATTTCTTGGGATTTTGAGCTACAGATAATTGATTTTTGTTGATGTTAATTGTGATGAAATATATATATCTTCCTTGAACAATACTGTAATTACAAATTAACGTATTATATACGGAATGAGAGCATATTTCAGTTTATAGTAAAGATGTCTTTGAAGTTGTATTATCTCTAGGAACGTAAATTCTTCCTATAATTCAAAATATTTCTTCAGTTCCTTGAAGGTTTATTAGTATTTTAATACAAACTTCAGTCCATATGTCTTTAGTTAATTCCTTACGTTTGTCGGGCTGAAGACGCAGGAAGTATAGCGGTGTGACAGTGAATGCATTAATAATCCCATCATTTGCCTTGCAAGGCTAAAGAAAAACAAAACTATAGTGAATTTTGATGAATGTTTGAGGACTTGAACTCCAATCCTGATGATTACATTGATTATCTGGAACGTAAAGCATTAAATACTTGCTGTATGAAAAAAAACACACACACAGAAAAAAAAGTTGTTTTACACAACACTAGGCATACTGAATAAAGATCGGATTACTTTAAAAAAAAAATATTGCTAGAGGAAATACAGAAGATAACCGAAACAGCGTTGATTTTCCTTCTTCACAAACTGGTAGCAGTGAATCTATATGACTGGCCGTGGACGGTGGTGTTGCAAAGTTGACGATGTTATGGAAGCTGTTCAGTAAGTTTGTTTAGCCATCTCCATCACTCGTTTTTTTTACCTTGTGTGTACGCCTGAACCTTGTTCCTTGAAAATGAACCCGGACGCAAAATGCGTTAGAGATTCTGTGGTTTAGAAGGTTTAACGTTTGTGTTGTAACTCTTTTTAAGATGTTTTTTTTTAGTTTCTCAGCAAGCTCCTGCATTTCCTTCCTTCCAAACTGAAACTCTCCCGCATTCTAGGTTGACATGTCTGCTGCACTGACATTGATCTATGGTGCAATTTCTGGGACTTTAGAATTTGAAATTGAAATTATTTATGGCTTTCAGGCATCTAAGGCTCCGGCCGGGATAGGAGGGGGTGCGGGAATGTGTCGGCGAGGTCCTAAGTTGAAGGTGCCATCTCTGCATTTGCCTGGTGTGTCAGGAAAAGCCTCAATCAGGATGGTCAGCCGCTGGGATTGAACTTACTCCCGAATGTTAAGCTAACACTGTACTACTGAGTCAAGGTCGCTCGGTCTGGGGCTTTAGAGAACTAGCGAGAAGACATTGGCGTATTCTAAAGATTGACGATGGCATGCAGAATTATTCCATTGAAAAGCGGATTTTGTTTTTACAGGAGGTCTATAGGTCGTTGAAATTTAAGTTTCAGGTCTTGAATTCAGTCAGGCAAACCGAGTGATCTTTAGCTATCTTTAATGATACATTTGCCATTTTCCCTAATGTATTTTCATACATTTGAAGCATGATATTGTGAATTTTTGATGTTACAGCACGATGTAAAAACCTTTGGTAAACTTTATTTTATATGGGCCAGTCTAATAACTTTTGACTTCGGCCCGTCATGATTCGACTCTTTACACCTAGTTAAAATCCATAAACATCTGTGTATCTTGCGTGATTCGAACCCGGCACCTTCGAGTCGTTGGTCTAACGCCTTAGACCGCACGGCTACCTGGTCGGCTACAACTCGATGTGTTAAGAACTATTCGGTTGTGTAAATCTCGGCTTCCCTAGCTGGTTCCAATAGTTTTTCATCATCTTGTTGCATGCAAAAAAATCATGAATTTGGCTTCTGTGGACACCAGGTTTTAATGTTCTTTCTCTTTCAACCCCAGTTGTATACAGAGAGGAAAGCATACAATCACAGAAGATTCAGAGACCGCACATATTGCAATAACTATTCAGTCAGTAATTTTAGATGTAGATTAAAGCAACATGGGAGTTGGTGGTTAGACAATTTACTCTCCCACTGGCCTAACCACCAGATATAAGAACAGATCGAAGAACAATCCCTTCAGCAACTGATCCGGCATTATTAAAAGCTCGAACTGCAGGTTAATTATGATAATCCTTAACAAATGAAAAGATAACAGTATTGATCAGATGTACTGAAAAGCAATAGTAAATTACAGCTCCAATCTGATAGACAGAGCAGAACACCACTGGACACCTGGCTCTAAGAACATACTAAAAACATGGTTGTGGTACCTGGGTATATGAAGGAGACAGTTTTCTTGTTTTTCATCATACGAAGTAAATTTGTATTTTCTCCGTAAGTCGCGACATTGCTAGTATATTTTATCTTTCGATTTTGTTTAGTTACCCAAATGAATAATTGTGTAAGCTGCTAAAAAGAAACTACACATTATTTAACTTGATCAGGGTGTCTACCACCCTCCCTGGAAATCCTGGAGAACCTGGAATACTCAGGGAGTTTTATAAATCTGTAAAACATCAGGGAAATCTATAATTTATGAGGAAAACTCAGGAAAATTTATGAGTTGGACCTGTCTACAGTTGGTAAGAGCACTGTCCGTTCAAGGCAGAGATCGTGGGCTCGATTCCCACCGCTGACCGGATTTTTTCAATATGTTTAAATCCTCTGTTTTAAAGAAATTATTATTATTATTTTACGTGTGAAATACCAGTAATGTACAAGATGCTTGGACTGGGTGGTGGTGGGATTAAAACAATATTTCATTGCGTATTATTTACATGTTCCATTATACTAAGGACTCAAGGAATTCGGAAAAGAATATCATGAACAACTCAGGAAATTTCAAGTCACAAAATTAGTAAACACTATGTTGATTCAGTCGAGCCTCTTTAAGAGCGGAAGCAACACAAAGAGACTTAACATGGGTGTCATTTCTGTAACCATTTCTTGGAGGACAAAAAAATGAGAGATTCTGTGGTTTAGAAGGTTTAACATCTGTGTTCTGTGCTTTATCGTTTGTGCTTTAGCATTTTTAGTTTCTCATTAAGCTCCCGCGTTTCCTTCCTTCCAGATTGGCAACTCTCCCGCATTCGAACTTCTCTAGGTTGACGTCTGCTCTTGACTTCTTCCCATGTTAGTTTACATGTAGCGCAGTTTTATCCTTTGGGACTGGTGCGCACTTAAAAGTTGCTTGCTTGGCCAAAGTGAAATATTGTAACGCTTTGCTGTTTAAAAGGGTCGTTACTAAATATTACGTTTGCACACTTTTTAGTCGTTTTAGACCACCTCCTTCCCCCTATCTCGGTAACCAGAATTTAACCGATGCCCCTATGCCTAATAACTGTGCGTTTCAGAGATCTGTAGCTCTGTGGGAGGAGTCATAGTTTTATGATGGGTGGCAAGACATTTTCAATATCCAATGTGAGGTAGGTAGTGAAAACGTTGCCAGTAGCATTTTGGAACTGTAAGTTACCATCACCGGACTTTGAGAAATTCTTGAGAGGAGTGGATAGATATCATTTGTAGCAGCATTTTTTCTGAAGCAATTGTAAAACCGGAAAATTACATTGAAAAGAAATCTGCCTTCTTTGCCGACAGTATAACATGATTGAGAAATTGACCCATAGGAACGTTTATTGGTATTATCCTCAGAAAAGGGCCTAAAGGTCTTGGTCGCTGTAAAGTACGTATTTCATATTTTGTTAATCTGAGGCAGATTGTTTCGGCCGGACAGCTTGAAATGGGTCGAATTGTGGTGATGAGAAAAATGTAGCTACTAACAGGAAACAAGGTTATAAATTTTTAAAAAAATAGGGTGTCTGTTTTTTGCCGGGCTTTTCAGCGTCTGCTGTTTTGCACTGGTTTTCTTATATTGGTAGAAAAGAAAGAAACTCGTATCTTATCTATGCGTCGAGTAACAATTTCCTTGGAAATGAGATCTCAACATTTATATTTCATTTGAAATAAGCACAATACCGGTGTACAAATAAATCCAGTGAGCTAATTTCCATTCTGACATGTTCGTATTTTTAATTAAATGAGAATTTTGATGTATCAAAGAAAATTGTTCTTTGGTGCACAGATAAAAGATTTTCCCCCGATATTATAAGAAACATTGTAGGAGTGTATAGTGGTAAAGCATTGCGAAAAAGAACTTTTGAGGCTGGAGTCAGAGATGCCTAAATGTCATACATTTCTTTAAAAAGTAATGAACCTTCTATAGCTAAACTCAAATGGTATATAAAAACGAATGTCCTTTCCTGATTATGAACAACGCTATTAGAAGCTCAAGGTTATTTTATCAGGGTGTTTTAAAAGTTAAATAACAAATGTACTGGTGAGGGGGATAAGATACAGATAATAGGAGCACACACATGCATGAAGATGTATTCTGTACGAAATTCCTGTCTGACTGGAAATCTCTATCTACAATAATGAACTCTCGACGAAAACGAACGCTGTTCGGGCCCTTTCGCTGATTGCTTGTGCACTTTCCACTTCATCCCGTTTGCTAGCTATGACCCCTCTCAGAGGCCCACATATCTCAGAACGCATAATACATGCCCAGCAAAAATAACCAACGCTTGAGCCCCTTCCCCCGAATGCTAACGTAATATTTGAACAACCGCCATCGTGTGAGTCTAGTTGTACACCATTCTTCATTTTCCGTGGTGGGTAATCTCCATTACCAATTCATCCCATCATCATCCATCCCGTTTGAGCCACAGATGCCTAGAAACCTTTAAAAACTCAATTCAAAATTAAAATTATTTTTTCACTTTTACACACTGTACAGCCAACCTTTCTACATCTTTTATACTTTTTATCTGTGTACTATTTCTCTAATCTTACTCTTGGTTTCCTACTTTCTATGTCCCATACCCCCATTTTCTTTCCTTGTCTCAGTCTTCTTACATGTACAAATAATCTTAATTTGTTTGTGTCCAGTTTTTCTTTTCTTCTTTTCTGTAAGAGTTTCATCTCCTCTGTCTAAATTTTGCTCTGCTTCCTTTCTGTTACGATTCATTTTTCTGCTGCATGTGTGGTTATTTTCGTAAATACTGTACAATACCTTGTAGATGTTACACTGTTCATTGAAGTTTTCCATTTTATACAATGGTGACGCCACCCCACTATTCTGTGAGGGCCCCACACTCGAGTTGGTCGAACACATGTGCTAAACGGTTCATTTGAAAGTATGAATCATTTTTATTATATGTTTGTTAATTATAGATGCAGAATGCTTCGCCATAACTAAATAGTCTAGATGGTTTTTATTCACAACTCTTGATCAATGTGTTTGAGATCAAGCATCAATATGTATTAACAGGCAATTAAGAAAAATGTAGAGGATATTTCTGTCTTGAGTGATGCATATTTTCAATGTCTTTTAATTGTATTTTGTATATCTGTAACTTCTTTTATACTGCGGAATATTCTAACGCCTCAACCGAGGTTGTATATATAATTTAAATGTGCTTGTAAACTCACTTTATTCTTGGGCTTCGACTCAGACTGCAATAAAAGGATCTCCTGCAAAGGAGTTTCCCCAGTTATTCCGTTAACTAGATGCTAAGTAGTGCTTCCTCCGATACCTCTTCGACAAGAAGACATCTGACCACCCTCTGACGCATGTCCAGAGAGATGGCTCCACATATAGGCGGTTTCTCCCTTATCTATCCCGGAAATCCCATGTTAAATCCCTGAGAAATAATAATAAGAATAATCTATGCTTATTTCTGTAGAGTGTGGGTGTAGAGCTGGGCGGATGAAACGGTATGCTGATCGACTACCTATGTTACGCAGTCTATGTTATTTCCTGCTGTATCCTTCCGTCATACGTTATCTGTGTTCCAAATTGTACCGACCGAGGTAGTCGTGGATGTCTGAGGGATTAGGTTAGCGTTTCCATTGTCGCCTGGTTCGAATCCAGCCTGGGGCATAGATTTTAACAAGCGTTGCACTAATACAGTCGAGACGGGTCGAATTCAAAAGATACTAACGTACACAAATACATAATTTTTAAAAGCATAATGAAGCATAATTCACAAAATAAATCATTAAAGGATGCTATTGCAACATTTTTTTTTTCAGAACTCTGCATAAAGAAATTTCAAGTATTCTAAAAAAGAAAAAAAAAAACTCTTTAACAATTACTTAATTAAAAATAAGTTGTAAATAATAGATACAAACATCCAGTTATTTGTAAATTTAGCGTAGAACTGTCAGGCTGTACGACTATTTCAACGCACTGTTCTATCGTCAAAACGTTCAATAATTTTGAAATTTAACATATTATAAAATATGTTTTATAAAAACGTATTTACGAAAGATGGAAAATTTGTACACGTTATTCTTTTTCCTCTACTTGTTCACTTAACGTTAGATTAGTCTTCCACGTAGTGGATCAGAAAACAAGAGATTGGGAGCCAAGTTTCCTGTTGCAACAGGTTAAGAGTAGAGGGCGTATATGTCAGTACAGTGAACTTGATGTGTAGCACTGATAATTTCACAATAAGCGTAGTAAAGTATAATTTTCAACTGTGTATAAAGCATAATTCTGGTTGCCCTATATATTACTATGCAATCAAGGAATGATACACCAAGGCTACCTTGATTACCTAAAAACATACTAACCTAACTTGTATGTAACTAAATTGCGCTGGGAGGAAGTATAATTGAAATTGTAGTAAATGTACGAACAATTTAAAATGAATGTACAGTAGTATGGTGAGATAAGTTTATTAGTGCAACAGCATGGTGATATACAGGTTGCGTGGTTACACTCCCCATTTGAAATTCGCGGCAATTTTCTGGTAGTCCAGTGGCATAAGCGGAATGCTTTGGAAATGTCGTATACTGTTTTTCATTTGTTTGTAGTATTTTCATTAGCCTGTCACATATTACTTACTATTTGTATAGTCTTGTTCGATCTCAGTTTAGGCAGAGCGTGTACCGGTCAAGTCGTAAATTTTTAGTCTTTTTCTATGAGAGACTCATATTCTTTTATTTTTCCTTGGAAAAAAAAAAATAATGTCGAGATAATAATTGCTAAAGTTCATTGTTGATAATTATTGAAAAATGGCATCCTTTGCTACTGTTGATAAATCATATCTTAGCAACTAAATTACATAAAGAAAACACACTATGTGGTATATATATATAAAAATCACAGCCATATTCAATCCACTAGTGGATGAGGCCTCTCCCCGAAGGGAGGAATTGGTCTACTGCTCCCACGCTGACCAGACGGGTTGGGAGAGGAGAGCCGAAGCTCTCACTGTGATCGCTACCTCTTTATTCAGGTAGCTCGGCTAGGGCGTTGCCCATATATATATATATATATATATATATATATATTTGTGTAGTTTTTGTTCAAAACATTGCCCCATATTGTTTGTACAAGATGTACAGAAATTTTCAAAACCTTGAAGGAAAAAAAAATCTTAGATTTCGGACATTTTTCTATTCTCTGTCGTAACAAGGTATGTATTCGTTATTTACGTGTTCCCTCTACTCGAGCGTAGAGGGAATGCGCAGTTATGCAAAATCGTCCAATTCACTGACTTACTCTATATTTCAGAAGGTAAATAATTAAAACGCTTTATATTTAGTGATCAAACTATGTTTACAATGGAATTTCTGTTGTTCGTAATATTCTTTTATGTTCTTATTTTTTTTGCAGCATTCCAATGCTATTTGTACATTCGCTGGGTAGCTTCGTTTTACAATTTCTGGAGGTTGGAGCTTTTTTCATGCAGTTTTTGGAGTGGTGGAGCGTGAATGGCACCACTGAGAGCCTGACCAGTCTTCCAGTTCCTCCAACACCTCAGGTAAGGCGAGAGTGATAGATTATATTGCGTGCAAAATATTTTGGGGAGTACATTCCTGTCACCAAAACAAGGGTAAAGGTTCGTTCGATTTGGAGATACAGAGGTTCTAATTTGGAGCCCAAATTTGAACCTTTCACAGTGGTCAATAAAATAATTTTTCGGGATAAATCAGTAACGATGCTTTAAAAGAAAATTTTGCTTTTTTAAAACTGATTTTTATCAATAGGGTAGATATTAAGGGCTGATATTTACCTTCGGGTTTTCAGTGATGCCAGCCTAGTATTTTTTTCCCCCCCAAATAGGATTCTGTCCATAAAAATTACGCTGTTCACCTCTGTGGTGGATATAGTTCTTATTGTTTTAAATTTTGTGCGGCAATGCATTTCGGAGCCGTCCGTTTCATCTTAGAGCCACGTATAAGTGCAATTACTTTCTCCGTTGAGATGAGTAAAAGTATTTTTATGCACACACGCACAAAAAAAAAAAAAAAAAATATCAGCGCGTTGTAATGATTAGTTTTTGAATTGGTTATTTCGTGCACCCTAGTGACGTAAAAATATGTAAAGCAAAAATCCAGTGTTATGGATAAACGTTGAAAATTAACATTTGGAATATTTTTATCTTCTATAAGAGTCAGTTTGCAACACTACATTTTTTTTTACATTTTCTGCTTCACATGTCTTTTTCATCACTTGAGGATACCAAATGTCTGATAAGTCGATGCAGTGGACTCTCTCTCTATCTTTATCATCTGGGTTCCTTTCCAAGCAGGGCCCCACCTCACTGGCCCTTCAAGGTAACATCCCAGAACTATCCTCGGACTCTTCGGATGGCCAGTAATAAGTTTCGAACCAATGCACCGTAACAATTCTTATTTGAAGTCTTGGTTTCCTTAGCCACTAGACCACGAGGCTGGGTTCGAGTCTCTGTTAATTAAGTGTGGCACAAATTGTAGGGTGGTCGTTGTCTTTGGAGTGAACCGTGAAAAATCTTTCTGTAAAGAAATGTTTGTAACATGCATGATTTCGGTTCCTCAGTCACGCTAGGCAAGTGTCTGGGTGGTACCTTTAACTTAAGCCTTGGACAGATTCTTTCCCTATCCTATTCTGGACTGATCCATAGATACCTAAAGGTCATTAAGAAATTAAATTAAATGCATAATTTCGAAGCTACAGCCACCCAAATGTCTCAAATTATGCATTGGATGAGCGACGATCTAAGAAGGGACTGTTTACAGAGATTAGGCCAAGGATGAAGGAACGAGAGGAAATTTCGTAATTTTCATAGATATTTTGAGAGAAGGAATGAGTCATCAGCAAATGAAAAAGAAACAGTGGACGTATTGGAAGTAGGGAATCTCTCCTAGGGCTTAACCATCGAACTGATGTGACCATTATCTTTTAACTCAATGATTAGGGAGTCTAATTATGGTAAATTCTCTTTCGTAATAAAGGCATACATTTGTCTCCGCCTGTAACCAAAATTATCTTGTTACATCTGAGCGTTTTCAAAAAGTGTTGACATTTTCTGTTCTGGTGCGTTTTTTCACTGTTGTGAATATTAGAACCAGTTTTATATTTCGCTCAAGGATAGTTTTTTTTATCTAATACTTAGTGAGTGAGTAACTTGGCTTGAAAAACCGTGCTGAATATTAAATGTGTTGTTTTTCCTCTTGCAGATCGTTTCCAAAGATTCAAAACTAGACAACATTTGTCCTATTTGTTTAAGTGAAAGGAGGAACGAAACAGCATTACCTGTATCAGGGTAAGAAACTTGATTTGATAGTTCGTTTACTTTACGAATACAAGTAGTTTGTATACATTTATTAGGAACGCTATTTATTGTATAGCTGCAATTGAAAGTTGACAAGCCTTTGTTATAAACAATATTTTTCTTTATATGTCCAGGTTAAAATTTGACAAACCTTTATTTACAAAGTTATTTACTTTATAGTCATAAGTTAAAGGGAGACAAGTGCTGAGCAAGTAGAGAAAAGGATACATGTATTTTATAGCAACAAGTTAAAAAAGAATGTATTAGAAAAGTTATTTATGTTTTACAGTCATGGGTTAAAAGTTGACAAGCCTTTAGTAGAATAAAATATTAATTTTATTGTCACAAGCCAAAAGTTAAGAAGCTTTTATTAGAAGATGTAAATATTTTAAAGTCATAAGCCGTTATTAGAAAATACATTTTATATTCACGAGTTAAAAGCTGATAATACAGTCTTCTCCAGGGAGGCCGCTGAAAATTAAGAAAGTAGCCTTTTTCGCAAGAACGTACGTTAAGGAAGGTAGAAAACACATACATACACACACACACGTACTTACTTACTTACTTACTTAGTTAGTTACTCACTCACTCACTCACT
>JAGDQP010034867.1:0-19874 GCA_022664845.1 Lepisma saccharinum | reverse complement strand
GTAAGACGCATGCGGAAGGAATTTCGAGCCAAACGTCGCTATCGTTTCCTTGACCGGTTTTGCTGTGTTGCAGGGTGCATTATCGTGAAGCACAATCACTTGTTGTCTTTGGTCACATTCTGGGCGTTTTTCGCGCAGAGCTTGATGCAAATCGATCACTTGTTGTCGGTAACGTTGGGTATTAACGGTTTTGCCAGGTTTCAGCAGTTCATAATAGATCACTCCCTTCTGATCCCACCAAACACAAAGAATTGTCTTCCGTCCATAGCGATTTGGTCTTGCAGTCAATGTCGCCGGTTCTCCTGAAGTTGCGCATGATCTTTTACGCTTAGAATTATCGAAATAGATCCTCTTTTAGTCACCCATTCAATAACGGAACGTTTCCATCCAGAAATATACGGATATAAATCTATTCAAAAAATGAGCCTGAGAAAACAAATAAAAGCCAAAGAGGAGAGATTATTTACGAATGTGAAATATATTGATACCCAGTGAAAAAGGTCGTCCGAAAAGACACATAGAAACGAAAGGCATATTCGATATGAAACGTGTGGATATAAATGTGCTCGAAAGAGTAATCTAAAGAGTTACATGTTAACCCACACAGGCGAAAGTCCTTTTCAATGTGAAACGTGATTATAAATGTACTAAACAAAGTAAACTAAAAAGACATTCGTTAACACATACAGGCGAGAGACCTTTTCAATATGGTGCAATAAACAGTACACATACAAATATCTGTAATTCTCTCGAAATAATAATGCGATTGTTATGAAACTTGGAGGGTTTATTAAGTATCAAACAAGGTTTAGTTTGGTATCACTTCTGTGTTATTATACGTAAGGGGGTGTAAAACAAATGAAAAAGGGAAATTTTTTAGGGAATTTCCCTAAAATCCCTCTGTCGCGGGAGAACTGTATGGGATGAGAGGAAAACTGAATGCATATTCGAATTCAGCGCAGAAGCTTCGTTTAAGATCAGGTGTTTTCTCTCTTGTTACAGACAAAATGTTTAAATTTGTTGACTAGTAGTAGTCAATAGAAGTCAATAAAAACAAGTAGTAGTCAATAAAAACAAGTGCGGTACCGTGCAGTAATTTCACTAAGTGCAGGGTTACGTGTTGTGTACACGTGTTTCAATTGGCTATTTACCAACATTACACGCAACGCAACTTTTTTGGAAAAGGAATACTGAAGTTTAAAACATGTCGCGGTGTTTAAATAATCCTCTCGAGAATAAATATGTTGAGGAACAAGATCTAATATATGGTACGTCTACTTTAGACCTTGTTGATCAACATGCTTGATCACGCAAGGATTTTCTAAAGACAGTGACAATAACTGATTTTAATCCATGTGTAACGCTGATGAATATATTTGCTCCTTAATTTAAACTTCGTAACAACAGTGATATTTTTCATTTTGGTTTAGTGCACAGAAATGTGCATTAACTTTGTACAATTTCTTGTGGGGTATGCTTTTCAAACACGCTTGGGTGAATATACAGTTGATACCCGTGCCGTGTCGTGCAGTAGTTTCATTAAGTATCTCTATCTCGAGAGTAGCTGGTTGTAATTTTGTACAATCACAGAAATATATACTGCGGGAGTTGCATAGAAATTCATTTACATCTTTATTTAAATTATAGTTATTAGCCAGGCATGCAATTATAAATAAGCCCTGACTTGTCTGAGGAACAGAGGTGACAGGTTTAGTCTAAAGGGTTCTCATCTAGTCCATAAATATAAGGTAAATGGAAATTCAACGCAACACTATAATCTAAAGAACTGCTAAACTCCCGAAATTCCCGTGACTGTGCGTGTAAATATGTGTGGAGTTAGTAAGGTGAGTTATACTTTGTTGGCGATAAATATTAAGAAGTATTCTAATGTTGTCCTTGCACTTCTTGCAGCTAATTGCACTCAACGAAAATATGACACAATATTTTGGTTTCGAGTAGTGTTTTAAAGGCCGGGGAAAAAAGGAAATTTTCGGAATTGTTTTTTGAGGAAGAAAAAAATGTTTTTTTATTAACGAAATAGTTTTTTTCTTGCTTTTTCATCACCAATATTAACTACTTAACACACCTAATGCTTTTGTTGTTTACGTTTAGTACAATTAAATGTTATGACGTTAAAAATGTACAAAAAACTTTCAATTTAAATTAGGAATGCAATATATCACATTACCACCCTTGTGCATCAGAGAAAAGTTCTGTTCAATTTTGGTCCTTACGCAACTTTTGCTAAGACGGAGAAAACTTACATGATGCTTCAAAATTTTGAGAGAGGGAGTCCCATTGATTTTTTTTTTCTAAATATATGTATTGAACATCAACTAACATGTTAACTAATTCATTGATAATAAAATGCTGTCCGGGACCCCGCAATAGTAAAAAAAAATTCCTTTCCAAAGTTCCACGAAAAGTAAAAAAAAAAAAAAAACTGTTTTTTCAAGTTTTGAATAGTCCCGTTTTTTTTAAAACTAGTTTCGAGTTTATATGCTTCTGGAGCATTTTTTTTGTTTCCCTTCTCGTCCGCCGTAAATAATAACTTCCGTTATGGACTTATGGAAATGACTCTTTTGAATTATTTGCATTAATTGATTATGTTTCGCTGTTGCAGAAACTTCTCCTTTGTTCGTAATGTTGTGCTGACTTTCGAAGTTATGTCTCCACACCATCAGACTTACTCGTATCACTTACTGACATTAAAATTTTCTCCTAAATTCACGGTGTTCATTTCTAAATATATCTATTACATTGTATCTGAGGCAAAGACAAACAATATTTCAATAGCAAGAGAAACATACATAATAATTACATCATTTTGTTATATAAATGGTCGGGCGGAGTCCAGGAACGCCATAGCCAGAATAGATGTCCTTCGCCACTGCCAATTGGACAATAAACTAAATATAGAGTTTGATTTTTGAAGAATCGTCTGAGTGGTACTTAAAATCATATGTATATTTCCCACTTGTGTTATCGAAAGAAAAAATCTTACGCTCAAGTGGGGTGTTCCCTGTTCAGACACCCCGCGCCTCTACTCTCAGGACAAATCAATAATTAAGACAATGTACAAGAATTTCACTAACCTTCTGTCAAGTAATTATTTAGTTTCCCGGCGCAATTTGCAGCCTGCGAAGCATGACAGCCAAAATACCCGTCGTTATTAGATACAAAGAATAAATGAAGCGACAAACGTTTTAAGAGATGCAAAATTTCTAACTTTATGGCGAGTACACAGCCAGTATTAGTATTACTATATCCGATGAGAAAAACATGTCACTATGTGTTATATTGCAATACCCAACAAAGATTTGTAGGAGTCACATCTATGCTTTTTGCCTTTCTACTCTGGATTCCGTGCTGACCATTTAAATGATTTTAAATATATCTCAGCTCCGGTTGGCACGCCATTGCACAATAATAAAGTGAAATTAATTTATATTACAACAATAAAGAATTAGGAAAGAAGTTGATAGGGTTTGGGCTCTTTGGTATTTTATATAAAGAGGAGAAAATTTAGAAAAGTAATAACTCTCCATAATTCCATACCCCAAAGCTTCTTTTTTAATCAAGGGTTTAATTTCCTTGGATCCAAAGGATGCGCGCTGTTGTAATATTTGCGTGCAGCTAAATTTTTCAAGCAGAAATCAAAGAGAGTCTTCAAGTGAGACGTTCAGTGAAAACCCGAACAAGATATTACATGACAACAACTGTAACTCTACGCAAAATAGCTCCTTCCGCCACAACGTGCAATGCGTCTTAAACCATCTTAAAAACACACAACAACAATATTGTTATTCACTTATAATGTTACCCACATAACTATTTTCCTCCATATTACTCAGAAACGTCACACAATTATCTCAATTCATCCTGTTAATGTCTACAAATTGGTCCGTCACTACTATCTTTAACCCGAGATTGGTCTCAAGACCTTGTAAGTGGTAAACAAGAGGTCTACAGCTCCTCGGTTGTTGTTCCAGATGCATACAATTGTCATAATTATAGTTAATTTTTAGGTTGTGTCTAGAGCAACGACGGAAAACCGTCATTGCTTTAAGCTTTTAACGTCGAGGGTTAATTTACTAGAGCAACGGCGGAACATATTCCACTCTCGCGGAGCTTGAACTAGAAATAACAGCGACCTTCTGGATAACGCGTCAGGAAGCTGATGAAAAGGTCCCGGGTTCAAACTTTTTGCATAATTTTTTTTAAGTTCTTTTCGTTTTTTATGTAAATACAGAAAAGGAAATTTAATAAAAGTTGTGATTTATAATTTTAAAAGAGGCCACTAAAAACTAGCATGGCAGGATGCACACCGAGTGACAGCGATGTGTGCAAGGGGGCAGGGTGCGTCCGAAGGGAGCTGGGTGGCGTCAGCCGCGGGAAGGCTTAGCCCCTGTTTGCGGCGGGCATACGCAAGAGTACTGTTTACTCAAAAATTCTGTTTACGCAAAGTTTTGTGCCGTTGCTCTATTAAATTAACCCTCGATGTTAAAAACGTAAAGCAATAACGGAAAACATTTAAACCTTGCAAAATCTTTTTTTAAGAAAAAACAACGACTGTAAAGACAAAATTTCCTTATTTTCCCGTACGGTCAAATTTCGACTTCGTTGAATGGGTATGCCCAATGACCTTTATCTAAAAGCGACTCTGGACTGACTGTTGCCATTAAAAATTTCATGAATATGTGAAGCTAGGGAGCGGAGAGGAAACTTAATCTCGTTTGTCCACTTCCAGTCTAAACCAATATGGACCATATATTCGGTTCTAACTCAGTTTTTACACTTAATAACGCTCAGTGGCCCATTTTTTATTTATGTCTTAATTCTGGCAAAAAAAATGTAAGTATTATTTGCAGTATTTTCCATTCTATGTACTTTCTTACATGAAAATCTCAGGTATTAAGACCTAAATCCAAAATTGGGCCATGCAGCGATAAGAAGAATATAAAACACTTAGAACGGAACATTTGGTCCACATTGGTTACACTGGAAGTGGACAAACGAGTTTAAGGGCCATATATATGAATAACTCCCAAGACTGGGTGGATCCCAGTGGCGTTGAAATTATATGTTCCTGGCAGCCATCCACCTCTTGGGAGTGATACATAAATATGGCCCTAAAATTTTGCTCTGGCGACAATCTTTCAACACTACGTAGTCACTCCAGTATCGTTTACGTAGAACTCGATGGCTTGAACTACTAAAAAAATCAATTTTGATTATACAGGATAAATTCACACCATCGACATCCATTAATACGATACTGGACTGTCTGCAGCCGTTGAAAATTTCATGAATATGTGAAGCTAGGGAGCGAAGAGGAAACTTAATCTCGTTTGTCCACTTCCAGCCTAAACCAATATGGACCAAATTTTTTATTCTTATTTTTGTACGCTTGATATCGCTGTGTGGATCGTTTTTTAATTGATGTCTTAATTCTTGCAAAAAAGCATAAATATTATTTGCAGCATTTCCTATTGTATGAAGAGTACGATATACTCTTACATGAATAACTCCGGAATTAAGACTTAAATTTAAAAAAAAATGGTCCACACAGCGATATCAAGCGTATAAAACTGAGTTAGAACTGAAGATTTGGTCCACATTGGATTAGACTGGAAGTTGACAAACGAGTTTAAATATTTGCTCTGCCGTCTATCTTTCAACACTACGTAGTCACTCCAGTATAGTATACGTAGAGCTCGATGATTCACACAGAATCAGGAGAACTAAATTATTCCATATCAGATAATCAGAGCTTCCAAATGGTTGAACCCATGATGTTGTTCGGTGAAGGTAAAAGACTCGACACACTGTGTGAAACAACTTCGACCTCGCTTCAGGTGGCGATTATGATAGTAAATACGGCGGAAGTCGACGAGCGTCTCGCGCTCTTAATTTGAGAGGGGAAAATGTAAAGATACACCGCACCAAACCTTACCTAACCTCCACTTCCGTCGTGTGTACTATCTTAATCCTCAAGAGAACATTCTTCGCTACCGTTTGCGGATACATTCTCCCACACTCACCTGCTAGAAGGTGAAGCGAGGACTTTAGGATTAAGATAGTAAACACGACGGAAGTCGTCGTCACCCACGACGTCATATTGACAGGCTCTGACGCTACCTACTGTAAATACAACGACGAAACCAATATTTCCCAACGCGGCTTCATGGTCGAATGGACAAGACGTTTGCTTCTTGAGCAAAATGTCTCGGGTTCAACCCCCCCCCCCTTGGGTCAACACTTTTTCTTTTTTTATTCTTTCAAAATATATTTTTATATGCTCATATTTATTATTAATAATTGCTTTCTTCCATTATCGTAGATTATCTGAAATTAGTGAACATGGGAAAGTGGAGGTTAGGTAAGGTTAGGTGCGGTCATGTACCTTTATATTTTCCCCTCTGAAATTACGAGCCCAAGACGCTCTTCGACTTCCGCCGTATTTACTATTATAATCGGCATGTAAAATGTTCACGAAAGAAGATAAAGTGATAATCGATTGTTCGATTCGTTTTCTTTTACTGGAGACAAGCACCGAGTCTTTTCAATCAGTATTTGAAATAGAAAAAAATAAGGGGTGCGTGTGTGCAAGTGAGTGCGTTAGTGACATGGGTAGTATTTATTTTCATAACAACAATAAGGACAAGAAAATAATGAAAGAGGAATTCTTTTTTTTTTAGTACGAAAATGAAAGAAACTTTATTCCTCTGTAACTGCAAGTGCATGCATGCAGAGACGCGAAGGGAAAGATAAGATTTGACTTCACGATAAAACTAGAGTTCCGTTTAAGGCAGGGAAAAGTGATTACGTATTTCCGATTCACATACAACACAGAAAATTAAATGTCTTAAAACAAACAGTTATAAAACTAACAGACAGTCTCACATAGAATGACTCGCGACAGGAAATCATTAGCGAAGAAAATATCAAGAGAAGTGATCTGACATCACTCAATGTTATATTTTGTTTTCTCGGTGTGTGCATTTTCGACACACTTCACGGAAATATTAGAAAAGTCAGGATAGAATATTTATATATATATTTTTACACGATCCAAAGTTATGCAGTTTCTCCTATAAGGATTTCCTGTGACAAGACGCTTCTTTCTCCCATGTGACGTCATTGAAGTCTCCGAGGATGTTAGAATTAAAGGATAAGCCAAAGAAATTGAACCCTTAATACGAACGTCAAACCGTCAGTCCACTGTCTTGGTATGTCCAGCCAGAATTTAGTAGAGTCAAAGCAATTATTTAATCCCTGAACGTAAGTATCCAACATGTTAATCTGTTGAGATTAAAAATTAATAAACCGTAAATCCATCGAATTAACTGTTGTTTGGTCAAAGTTTTCCTACTCTTCTTCATCTCCGCACATCAGATGCTGGACTGACGTTTTCACTTTCGGATTCATTGTCTTAATTTGGCCTCTCATCTAATTGCAACATCATTGGAGCGTTCAGTGACGTCACGTGTGAGACAATCTGTTAGTTCTTCAAAACTTGTCCCTAAAGCCGCCTTTTCATGCACGTGCTAGCCGCATGATTTCTTTGCGATTTCTATGAATAGCCAATAGAAAAACAAGTGTTTCAGAAGTAAAATGTCACGTGATATCAAGTGTTTTGGCCGATTTAGGTGGCCTTGGTATTGACTCATGGACGGAATACTGGATAAAGGACATTGGCAAGCAACCCGCCGCTTTAGAGTTGTGGTTATCGCATCGGAAAGCTGATTTGGTGACCCGGGTTCGTTTCCCGCTGAGGTGAAGTTCTGTACTTTTCCTTTTCTATACATCTACGCATTATCAAATTTTATAAAGTTCACTAACCATTGGTTAAGTTAGAAAAGTCAGGTTTGGTGAGTTTTTGTTATTATTTATACTACATTATTACGGCCATAGTTCAGAATAACGATCACCAATTGTAGGTAAAAATATAACTAGGGTGTCTAACTTAATAACTAAGCATTTAATTCGTTCCATATACCATAAAAGCTTTCACTTATTCGTATCTGATGGTGTAGAACATACTATGAGTCAAATGTGAGACTATTATAACTATATATACATTACATGACCAAATTTGCATGATTTTTTATTATTTAAAAATACAATAAATTGTGAATACCAAATTTTCATACGTTTACATTTGGGCTCAACATTATTTTGTTCCAATCACATTGGGGAGAGTTTGTCAGGATTTAACAAACAAAATATATTTGTTAGACGACTAAGGTTCTCGGTACCTTATAACAATTTGTTATATTCATGCTTATGTACACTGTAAACTCTCTTATGGTCTGTTATTTTGGGGTAATGGATTTAATGCAGATGAAGCTTTTAAAATACAAAAGGCTGCAATAAGATGTATTATAGGTTTGAATCCAAGAGAATCTTGTAGAGACGCATTCAAACTGTTAAAAATTATGACTTTACCTTGTATGTATGTGTTTCAATGCCTTGTTTATATAAGAAGCAATATCGCATTATACAATTAAAGAACAGACATTCATCAATATAATACCATATATCGTAATAATCTGAATATATCTAGGTTTAGATCAAAGAAAACGTCAAACAGCTATGTAAACGTAGGAATCAAGATGTACAACTAATTACAGGCTAGTGTAAGATCTTTGAATATTGCACAATATAAACTTAAAATTAAAAAAGGTATTGAAGGAAGCTGGAGATTATAATTTTATTGAAACAGAAGACACTTTAAGCAATTTACCCAAGGATACGCACACTACACTAGTTTGCACTTAGACGCCAGACTTTAAATGTGCTTGTATCTATGTATGTATGTATATACATATTTATGTGTATAGTCAAATGTATGTATATTATTTGACTTTTCTATGCATTTCAGATGTAAGGAAGAAGTAAACAATACAGATATTTTGTATAATTTTAAAATACAGGGAAAAATTTTAAAAAGTATTCTGAGCACTTATAAAGAAAACTAAAAATATTTTTTCTAAAAATAACTATTTAAATATTCCTCACACACAGAACTTCCTTCTATTTTTTTTTACCGAATCTCATACATTTCTCAGTATCATTTATATTTCGTGCCTCTGTGGGAAGTTCGTTGTAGAAGGAATTATCCCTATACAAGCAGGATTTAGCAGAGTTTTGTGTTGTAATATTTTAATGCTTTCTCTACGTAATCTTGAAAATCTAACTGCTTATTTAATTTACGTATATTTTGTGTGATGTCACAGTAAAAAAAATCTCTCATCTGAATTTTTGCTTGCTTAGGCAACTTTCAGTTATGAGGTTGGCTACATTTTTTCGGATGGATAGTTAGAACGTAACAAGATATCGTAACGGAAGGACGCATACGTTACTTCAATCTGCGTTGTGTATTTTAAGTGGTGATTAAATAATTAAAGTTTCATCCCATTGTCGGGGTTGGGACACATATTCGTCCATCTTTTATATTAGTGTGAGTGCTGAGTGAAAATAGCAAGTTAAGAAATATTTGCTGAGCTGGATATAGTGGTCGTGGTTCCTGCATTGGACATTGTGGATAACCTTGCCTTAAACCTGGATACCAGGAAGGAGATTCCAGATTTACTAAAATTGGTGAGAAAGAGAATTTCTATATTAGTTCAACGTGCGGGTGAAATATACCATTGACATTCCTGGTGAGTACCACTTTTAATATGTTAATTTCACATAGTCTCTTATGGACGAAAATATCATATGTAAACTGTACGCACAACGTTAAAAGATTTTTCTTCATGCCTATTAATAATTTGAGAGAAATATTTACACACTATAAATAACTGTATTCGTTTCTGAAAAGAACATTATCCCAGTTTTTGTTGTTTCATCGTCGTTTCAATAAGCAGGCAGTAGATTCATGCTTCCTAACAACAACAATTACGCAGAGCTAGAGTGATTGTTGCGAGGCGATTAGACTGTTCTTTTTTTGTGTGCAGTGGTGTTACGTCATCAAGCAGAGACGATATCACATGATTTACAATGTTACTAATTCGAGACGGAATTTACTAAAACAGTACTGGTATTATTAATGTCAACAGAGTAAAAGTATTTCAAGGAATTTTATACGGGATATTTAAAGATTGAAATTAGCGGAAATAAAGATAGGCTATTATCTTCGAATGAAACATAAAATAAGCAGTGTCATGTTAATATTGTCTCGTTGATAAATTTTACAATTTTCTTTACGTGCTGCAAAGAAAACGATTGTGTTTTAAATATTTGTGAAGAACTGAACAATCATCCATATCAGTGAACTTCTCATCTTCGTGATAAAGGCTACAGTGTTTATTTTTGAAGATAGTATTGGTTTCGTACTGAAGTTCGAGTTACGTCATATTTTGGAATCCAGTTGCGTTGGATAATATCGTCTCCAGTTTTGTACAGAAACATAGCCCGATGTAGCGGCGCGGAAAAAACAATATACTTACCCTTCAATCGAAGAAGTGTCGGTTAGGGTTCGGCTCTTGGGTCTAGCTTAGAAAGACTGGAATGATTGGAACCAAACTTGCAGGATTCATAGCCCTTTGGCCTACGATGAAAAACCAAAAAAATACTATTTTATATTTACACACACAAGGGGGGGGGGGGCAAACCATCTCAAATTTGTCCGAATCGTACAAAATTTACAAAATTAAATCCACATGTTGCCCTAATAACGAAAATACTTTTCGAAAAATTATCAACAACAACGGACAAATAGGGTACAATAATTTTAATTGTTCACGTTTAGTCATAAACATTGCAATTTCTGTACTTCTTTTGCCTGGCCGCATTAGCAGAAATCCAGCTACTAGAATAAACGAATTCCGATAAATTGAATTTTGTGTTTTGTTTCATTCGGACAAATTTTGGAAGTGCACCCTTTTAGGAATCCCTTGTTCATGTAAAAAAGGAAACAAGGGTTTTTAGGTGTATCTAAGAGTAGGCTGAAGAGGTATGGGTATTGCAAGATTTGTTCCAAATCTTAGTTTTTCTAGGATAGACCCAAGAGCCGAACCATGGCATTTTATGGAGAAATATGCACTCCTCTATTCCCCCCAAATATGGAATGATTTATTTTGTAAATATTTTCGTTATCAGGGCAACATGTGGATTTATTATTGTAAATTTTGTACGAACCAGACAAATTTGACAGGGTTTGCCCCCTGCCCCCCCCCTTGTGTGTGTAAATATAAAATAGTATTTTTTTGGTTTTTCATCGTAGGCCAAAGGGCTATGAATCCTGCAAGTTTGGTTCCAATCCTTCGAGTCTTTCTAGGCTAGACCCAAGAGCCGAACCCTAACCGAAGTGGCTTAGGGAATAGCCCTTTGGACTACGATGAAAAACCAAAGAAATACTATTTTATATTTACACACACAAGGGGGGGCTAGAGGGGCATCCTTTTTGTGTTTCTAGGCTAGACCCAAGAGCCGAACCCTAACCGAAGTGTCTTGGATACATACCCTCAAACATGTTGGATGGAAGGTTGTTGCTTGCCTGAAGTTTGGAAGGGGATCCAGGATCATTAAAGTGAGGAGCTTAACAAAGAAGCGGACATACCAAGGAAGAAGATTTTTGTGTCACCCCTGTGATTGAACTAGTAGAAAGGACTACGAATTTTGTGATTAATATTATAAACCTTATTTTTTGTACCTGTACCCGTATGATATTAATTTCCTTCCATAAACATTTTGATAGTAGATCTTGTTGCTATCTTAATTTCGTTATTTTGATGTTCAGAATCGGATAGGATTCTCTTGGTTAAAATTCATTAGAGTTGCGTTGAGGTGTGATATTCCTTATTCTAGGTGTGTGGAATTTTAATTTTGATTTTGTTCTCAGCCGTGGGAAATTTTTGGAATAGTATTTCTTCCACCACAATATCTTTCGATCCGTGAACAACGAGATCATGTCAACGAGTTTAGTCGGTTTTCTGACTTACCGTAAGAGACTTTTCGGTCTTCAAGGTATTTTCACGTCAAGTGGCTGAATGTTGGTTTGTTTTGATCCAGTTTGATAGGTGTTTGAGAGTCATCATAAGGTACGTGTAATTTAGTATTGGTTTAATTAGAGTGTATTTGTGTATGAATAAATTGTTTTATTACCATATTGAAATGTAAAGTACTATTACGCTTGTGTCTTTTTCGTCTAAACGAGACAACTCAAAATATCTTGACCTCGATGTCTGCTCATTGTGGCGCGAAAATTTGGAAACCCTTATTACGTACTCGAAAGTCTTTCAAAAGTCTGTTTTTTTCCTTTCTTGACACCAGCAAAAATAAGCAATCCTAATCATGCTTGCAGCTCTCTAGTATCCGTGTTACGCCAACGGCGCATGTTACCTGGACGTTGTAGTTCTTCAGCACGTTTATTTGTGTGACGAACAATAAGATCTAACATTTCGTCAGTTATAAAATTTTTTAAACTTTCGAGAACATCGACATGATCTTCCACGCCACTAGCAGCGCGAACAAAGTTTCGAGCGGGTTGCCTCTTGAGAACAGGAGTTGTTGAGGCTCATTGACTATTTCCGTCACGACTAGAAAGTGTTCTCGCATTTTCACCAATTGATACGAACTCTGTTCAACTGGCTTCGAATCCATTATCATCTTCCAATTCCAGTGCATACTCTGTAAGGTCCTCTTTGGCATCACTGACACTTCTGTCATCATAACACTCCTCTTCTGTGTAACTAAGTAAATCATGTTTCGCTTGTTCTACTCTGTAGCCTTCTGCAAGTCTAAGATTTTCCTTTACATAAAGTACATTTCAAAAGGAAAGATAAGCTGTATCACTTTCACAAATTGGAAGTGTTTTCTTTCATGTGGCAAAAACCTTACTCACTAGTGAAATTAATTAATGTCTATCAGAAGATTACTTAACAAATCCTCTTAGTGTGTGTGTTTTTTTTCTCTATAGTTTTGAATAATTTTCCAGAAACGTTATGTTAAGTACTAACTAACTAACAATCTTTTATACGGTCATATGCTATCGGATAAAAACTCTGCATATGTATTAACTTTTATGAAGTGAGAAGGTTGTGCAGGATACTCGACATCTTCGGAAGTTTCCACAGTCTTTTGATGAAAGGGAAACCACGAGTAAGTATTAAACTCTAAAAAGTAGCAATCAAGGTTAGTGTACAAAGGCATAAGGAGATTACATCGCAGAGTTGTGCGTGTAGGTGCTGAAAACCCACCGATGAGAATATGTATCATTATCTTAATTTAAATCCAAGACCGGAAATGTGATTACAAATGTATATGGCTTTTATTTTTCTATCTTTCTAATATATTTATATGTCGGGTATTATTCAGAATGGTCACTCTTAACAAATTGGTATTACTTATAGTTCATATATGATTTTTTAAGGATTAAAAAGCTTATTTCTGTGCTACATACATGGGACAGACTGAATTGTAAGGTTTTGTATGTGAAAGTGTGATAAACAAGAAAAAATAAATAAGGCGTTATACATAGGATACAAGGGATCTAGCGTATTAACATTTCTTGTGAAGAGAATCCCGTGCAGTGTTGCCTATGTTTTCTCCACGAGCATATCCCTGTCCGAATTTTGAATGGAAGTTGCGTCAAGAACAAAGAGTTTAAAGATACATGACCACGCCTAACCTCCACGTTCGTATGTTTACTAATTTAATATAATTTACAACAAAAGTCAAGGGAGGAATTATTTAATAATAAATATAAACATATGACAATATTGTTAAAAGATACGTCACCGCACCTAACATTACAAAACCTCCACGTTCGTATGGTCACTACCGTAAGTTAGGATAATCTACGAAATGTGCAGAAAAAAAAATATTAATAATGCATATAAGCATATGAATATATATTTTGAAAGAAAGAAGTGTTGACCTTGCCGGAACTCGAACCCGGGCTCCTTTGTTTAAGAAGCCAACCACCAGGCTACCGAGGCACCCTGGCAGAGTGTGCTTCTGAGTTGTATTTACGGTTAACGTGTTACGTAACATGCTAGTAGTGGCGCGTTGTTGACTCAACTTCCGTTTTAAATTGCGACAGCGATGCACTCTAGTTTTCGTCTGGATCAGCTGAGCAACCTAAAGTTTATTCGATTCGTTTGAAGGGTAATTTCCTTTTATCCGTTTTTTTTTTTTTTTGTAACTTGAAATATTGTTTTATATTAGAATGTTTTGCTTACATAATGAGAGTTAGCTACAAGCAGATATACATTACTCAGTTCAAAAATAGAATAGAAAAATGTTATAGACAAAGTACAATATACGAATTAATACAAAGTATCACATTATATGTTACAAATGTATAAGTTAAATTACAACAATTATACTACATTCAGCCCAATCAATAAATCTTTATTTTTCTGGCATATTTCAGCCTTCCTGGCTGTACACAATGTCCTCCTGATTTCTTGGGTGGCGCGCTAACCTGATCTATCGCCGATGGACACCTCATGTCCATGAATGAAGAACGCTTTTCACGGCAGCGACCTCCGATAGTTACACTTCATGGTCTGTGGTATCGTAGCCAAGTGACGCTCTCTAAGGACTTCTCCTTTCTACGCCCATTGTGGCCCAGAGACTGCTGGCCATCAAAAAGGATAGACGGTATATAGGGATAACTACTTATACTGTCAATGGTAATCGTCAGCGCCTGCTAGCGAGAAACGCAGCAAATCAGGGAAAACCACCCGTTTTAAGTGTGTGTCGAGATAGGGGAATTAATATCAACGCAACGCATGCGCCTTGAGGAAATATATACAGGAGAGCCATTGCGTTGAAACATGATAGGGGAATCAGATTTTTAACACTATTTTTCTTACCATTTCATATTCTCATTAAGGGGACGGTTAAAAGATTCTAGGCTTAACTAAGACATGATAGATGATGACATTTCGGGTTTGACTATCATAACCGGGGAATATAAAAATAATTATCGCACTCGACTTGCAATCAACATGCCACGCCAATCTCCGGGCAATGATTGAATTTCTTGTGTATTTAAATGTCGGCGCGAAGTAATGAATGTGTTTTTTTTTGTTTTGTGTTGTTTCCCTCTGATACCAGGAGCGCTACTGTCGCTCAGATTTCCCTGTTAGGGTCTCGCTAGTCCTCATTTATTCTCTATGGGGCATGAGCAACTCTATTCCTCTTTTGCGAGGTTGTCCTGTATGGCACAGAGCGGTAAATTTAATCGCTTGCTCTCTACCCTACGGTATTTATATGCCAAATTATCGGCTGCTCCCTTCTCTCCCACTTGGTGCTTCCTTTGTAATGATGCAGATTTGCATCTGTGTTTGAATTGATTAGTAATCGAATTCTTGTTTATTTTGTTTCAGAGACACTTTGCAGTAGACACTTGACTTTTATTATTTAAGGAAAAAAATAAGAAATATGGATTGTGATGTTCTTACAGAATTTGACTGTTCCGCGGTCTCACAAGAGTTCAAGGAAGAGAAAGATGAGAAGGTTGAAGTGCCGGATACATTTATTGAGGTAATAACTTATGCTATTTAATGGTCATGCCTTATAAGAACCACATTCAGAGCTTGTATTGAACAGTATTATCAGACGTTTAATTTTCGTCGGAAAAAGTTTTGTTTTCAATACCCGATGACTAACTGCCGGCTGTCAAATTCGGATTTATCCGTTGTTTCCATTTTACGTCAAGTCCAGACATCAAAATAGATTGTTTTCATATTTCACAGTATTTTACCTTTCAATGTTTACGCATTTAAATGTACTGTATGTATGCTGTTGCAAAATATTAAAAAAAAAACATTGCAATATTATTGATTTAATAAGCTATAGACAATCAGGGACCATTGAATACTTAGTTTATGCGCTCTTGTGAACATATAGCATAATCAATTGATTTGTAAGTATTTCCAATACCTTTTAAGTCGGAACTTATTTTGTACGATACTCTCCAAGATCTGCAATGTGTTTTATGCAAGATTAAACATTCCAATATTTTCCAATTAAGGCGCACGGGATTTCCCCAAAGTAATAGATTCTAGGCTACCCAGAAATTTTCTTAATTAAAAGGGAACGGAAATATACATGATTGGAATTGCTTCCCAGAAATAAATTCATTTCTGCCATATCGATGTCAGACGTATTTCCTTTGCGTTTTAAAATGGTTCATAGTCAACAATAGTAAGAACACATTAATTTGAACAAACCTTTGTGTTATTATTAAAATAGACTGCAACATCACGGTTAGCTGATACTTATTACGTCTATCAAATTAACTCGTGCGAAAGGTTTTCTTACACGTTCCTGTATTTGGTGCTGGTTGAGTGGGTGCGAGAAAAAGTTGTAGATGAGTAGATATATAATATGTAAATATGAATTATTAATTTCTTAAGAGCCTATTGTAATGAACGTGGCTGAAAGACAAGATAGTATTTCTACGACGCCCATGATAGTTGTAAGTAATGGCATCGTAATTAGACGTATTTTTGAACCACACTGTCCATGGAATATTCTTAAGTTAGAAATTTCCTGAAGAATGTTTATCTCAGCTGATTATTAATTTTAGCTGAGTGAAATCATATATATAAATTTTACCAGCATTATTTTTAGATGCAATGTATTGAATGGTGTGACAAAACTTAAAAGAAATCGATGGATTGCTCTTAATATAATCTGTAGTACTTGCGTTTCAATCTAATACTTGAGAGCGAGCGGGTTTTTTGGGTACCTGATGTGGTCTCTAAAGTCATTATTTGTTTATTTATTGTAATTGCTTGATATTTTTAAACAGATATGTAGTTCATATGACGCCAACACCGGGAATAATGTAGATCCATTATATTGGGACGAGACAATTTTATCGAGAGAAAAATCTTTATTCGATGCCAGTGAACTTGAAGTTAAAAGTGAGTTGTTAGAAGAGAACAAAATAAAACAGGACCATCAATTTGAAAGATCATTTGCTTATTCTGAAGAGCAATTCGATATCGCAGAATCTGCTTCCCCGGTAAGTAGGTGTTTTTTTTTTATTATTTTCCCTCATGCTCCATATAGCATTCTTAAAATGTACTTTCCTGTTCTATGAGTTGTATAATGCATTATTTAAAAAGATATTTGAATCAGCTTTTGCATCTCTCACTAATATTCTAATACTTCATACACTGTTTGAAGAATTTAAACGGATGTATCTTCAGTATTATATATACTGATTCATTAAAATGTATTTATGCTAAGTATGCATCTGAAACCGAAGTGTTCACGAATGAACTCTGGCTATTTCATTAATATTCTAATTTTAGTTTTTTATATAAAGATTTTTGCGAACAACTTTAAAACCTGCAATACATGTTAACGTAAGTAAATCATTTATTTCTCACTCGAAGGAAATACAGAGTCACTTATGAATGATAATAATAAACCGTTTAGGTCTCGAATATTTCCATATCAATTTACAATTTACAGTGCGAAAAATATATGTATTTTTTTTCAAGCTCTACGCTCTGATTGTCGTTATAAAATTCAGAAAATCGTTGACTAAAATTAGATTATCATTATGATTATAATATTTTTAATGATAATTTGCATTAAAGATCAAAGTAAATGTTGCTCTCCGTAAAGCACAAGTAGTAACATTTATAGGAGATGTAATATCGTCAAATTCCACATTTCAACGGTTATCGGTTATTATATCTTTCGATTTAACTCAAACGGAGTCTTAACACACTCGCGGTGTGTACATATGTATATGTGTGTATCTCTGTGTGTGCTAAAATGAAGAGCGACAGAGAAATTATTTAATAGTGATTATATATTATCAGTTCATTAAGGTCATCCTATCAAAGTGAGCAAAGATGATAGCTTGTAACAGTTGCCGCACCACAATTTTTTTTCTTTCTATGTAATTGTATGTCTATCTTTTTTTATTAATGTTAGTCAAAATTGATTGAGTTAATATGCGAGCAGCATGCCAGAATTTTTTTTATTAAACCTTCCATCAATACCACAGTTTTAAATTTCTCTTTTTATCCCATTCCTTTTTGTTGAGAAAGAAATCAGGTTTCACAAAAGAAAACATACTAAATCTACCTCTAACATTTCGAGAACGCCTTGCTGAGAACCCGATAGTCACCAAACAAAGGTAATGATGTGTACATTTATAAAAGTTAATAGACAACGAAACTCCAGGAAAGGTGTTAATGGACCGTCCTGTCAAAGACAACTCTATACGGGTGACGCTATGTCTGGACTTCGAAAATGGCAAGATCCTACGAAGTGACTTGAGGACACGTACACTTTTAGCACATCATTGGGATCTGGAAAACGAATTTTTGGAGGAAAACAAGCTACCTGTACTTGCGATCTCTGCCAGCCAACCAAAACCTTTATTTTGAAATTTTAGAATGAAAAAGAGGAGGAAAATGTGGGTCAGGAAGACAGCACAGAAAAACGGAACTTGAAAGAGTCAGTCGAATCTCACATTTTGTAAACACCACTTCGGGAGTAAATCGTAACTTAGTTGTTGTTTTTTTTTCTCATTACGTGTGCCGTGCATTAGCGACGTCGGCATTTTGTTCGGTGTGGGAAATATCTCACAGGATGTCCGGCTAGTCCTTTAAAAGTGCCCCCGTAGTTGGCAATCTCTTCGCTGTCTCGTTCAATCCGTGTCTGTTTATTTCTTTATTTGTTATTCCTCGATATGTTGGCTGTGCGACATAGAGACATGTCATGTGTAGACCTGAACTGCAGTATGAATTGGACTACAACGCATCGCAAACTCAACAGGCAGAACCATGTGTCTCGAAAATCCCTGTTGTATTATCTACTCTCAGTTGAATGGAAATCGCATGAACATCAAAGGTGTCTATCTTCATGGACGCCACCAGGTATGATCCCAGAACAACAGAGCACCAAGACATCCTTGGTGGCTGCAGCGTCAACAAAAAAGGTAGGAGCTAATCATTCTTCGTTCGATGGTCCAGTGAAGCATCAAGGCCATTATGTAAAAGTACGAAAGAAAAACAAGATTTCCTCGGTAACCATCACGGTATACGGCATATAGTTACGCTCATCGAGCAGCTGCGTCTTTTTTTTTCTTTTCTTCATTTAGTTATGTCCTGACGTTTCTTTTTTAATGCAATCAAAAGGTGGACCACCACCGACTGACTAAAGTGCTGTAAAGGTTTGTCGCCTTTCCCGTGATTAGAACTAAAGCTTCTGGAAAAGTAACTTAATTTAAGGCCACTGCCCCCTTTCACCCATTCCTTTAAAAAACTTAATTTCATTTGAAACTATGCTAATATTTCGCTTGATGGCAGTGACTAAATGAGAAAGTGTACTAAACCTATATTTATAACTGTTCATTTTAAATCATCCACGAATTGTTCCGCTATTCAACATGCATCGATCGAAAAACCACACCTACTTGTCAACATGCAATAAAAGTTAAGAGTCACTTTGGTCCATGGAATTTGAAAAGAACAAACCATTAACAAATTTCATATGTGTATACTACTTTGTTTAGGTAAAAATAGAGCATTCATTCATTGTTTTGTTTACTAATGCAGATGTGTCCCGAATCACAATGATCGTATAATATAATTGTTTGTAATACAAAAATGAATTAAGTTCTTAACTTGTTTGTAATTCATATCTTAAAAAAAATGAATGCTGTGTTCAAAAATACGTAGCTCATAAAATTTAAGCAACCAACTGTAGGCATTGTTCTAGTTTTTATAACCAGCATAAACTTATATCCAGCAAAAATAACAATTTTTTTTGTAAATGTGCACACAACGTTTAAGCTCTTTTTTTTAGTTTAGCAAATTAACTTTCAAAATCTGTCTAATAGCAGCTGCACGCGTCTTTCTCATTTAATTGCGATAAATATA
>JAGDQP010034866.1:0-19875 GCA_022664845.1 Lepisma saccharinum | reverse complement strand
GAATTGAGGATTGGGATATTTTTGGGATGGGGTTGACATAAATGGAAGGGTTTGCGGGGTCAGGACCCTTAACTCTCAGTAGATTCTCCCGGGGGCGATGTAAAATCAGTCCCTGATTTGTGCGGGGGGCTGCATTTTTATTTGGAATACCGTGACGATGTTGGACATCAATTCAACACTGGGAGGGGGAATTAGTTTACTTGAGCAAGTTTCGATTACTTGTTTATCCTGAGGTCAGCCAAGTGAACAATATAATGGTAACTTGAAATTAATTTAATTTTCGAAATGAACGACATTTCCGAACAAAAAAGCAGCATTAGTTTTGATGTTAAAGACATTTTACGTGACTAATTACATTAGTGCTCTTTATTTAATCGCGGATGACCTGAAAAAGAAGGTACAAGAAAATAATGATCCATTGTCCTACTTGTTTGGACAAAGGTAACTAGCTATGCGCACTGTTATTAACTTACCTATTATCTACGATCTTCAGTATTTCAGTTAACTATCTACTTACCAACTAACATACAAAAGAAATCATACTGGCTCTATACACTTTTAAACAAAAATAAATATTCTGGTTCTTCTCAAAAGAGATTCTTTTCAAAATACTTTTTTTTAAGTTCAATGTTATTCTTTTATATCGCAGATATTTATCATTCACTATTCACAATAATTTTCCTGAAATAGTAATAACATGATTACTTAAAACATGTTGCACTAATGAGCATTACAAGAACAGTGATTTCGCTATGGTTGTATTAAAGTATATGAATGAAGACAGTTTTTTTAATTTATTTTTTTTATTTTTGAACTGAGGGTTCGGTGGTCTCTCGGAGTATTGTTCTTCACACAGTTTGCTCATATTATTTTCTTTATTACAACACTGAAAATTATAAACTTATATTTCACTGTAAAACTGTGAGGAAAGTTCACATTTATGACGGGTTTTCACGGAATGGAAGTTATCATTCACTACATTATTTTGTAGATAGTTCGCATCAATTGTTTTAGTGTATTTAATAGCGAGTTACATCACTTGTCGGGACGGGATCTGTTTATGGTTTCAGGTATTTCTACTCAATTGTCGTGATTGCACCTGATATTCATTCAACTCGTAACATGAAGTTCACTTGGGATGGTAAGTTCGTACCTTGTCCACATTAATCGTAGTGTACATACATAGTAAACTCGTATTTTGGGGGTTTCACTAACCAGTTCAAAAAGTTTCGTATTTCTGGAGTCTGTTTAACAACAGAATGGGTTGGAGTCTATCTGCCATAACCTTCTTGGGGAACATCATTCTTCTAGGTATGGGAGTTTCGATTAAATATCACTGGTTACACTGGGATTCGGCAACAGGAACGTACATAACTGTTCTTGGGTCAGGGTCTCACTGGTGGAAAAGAGGTTTTCCATGGTGACCCTGTTTCAGCTCTTGTGTCTCACTGTTAATTGGGAGTTGTCTTTTGGCGTTATGGGCACTGCAGGAAACAACATCTTTTCTTCCTTCATACAACTGGAAGTGAGGGTGACGACAGCATTACCCATGGCGGGGGACAGTGACGCTGTTTCAGCTCTACTTCATTTCTCATTTGCCTTTGGCGTCGTTTCCTCTCTGTATACTGTTGTCTGGACCATGGGTGGATGACCTGGATCTCTGGATCACGGTGTTTGTGGTGTCAGCATCCTTATTGTGGGTGCTGGACTCACAACATCATGTAAGGATGTTTCAGCTCTGCTTAACCAAGTGGTGACGGCTATCTATTGTGAAAGATGTATTCTTTCATTGCCTTTTAATGGGGCCGAACATCATGTAAAAGATCGTAGTCTTAAAAGAACGTATTTCCTCCTGTGGAAGAAATCAAAACAATACCACTCTATTTCAGAGTGTCTTTAAATCTTACTACGTTCTTCGGGGGCTGACGTAGTCAGATGGCAACGACTTAAAACAGAAGGCAAAACATTTATATTTTAACAAATTTATTGTGCCATTAAAATACCGTACAGGTAGCCGAACTACCCAGCAATGCCGATACGCTGTCAAATTGAATCAGTCGATCACAAATCAATATCTTATCAATACATCTTATCTCGTGCAATGATCTCAATGACAACACATTCATAATACAAGTATATTCTGTTAGATTCAAACATTCTCAACTCACCTGCTACTGAAAGACTTTAGCTGTAGAGATGTTAACAAAGGGTTGAGATGACAAAGGCAGCGCGTTTGAACACATCACCAAGCAGGTCAGCTGTAAAGCTTCTAACAACACCTACTTCACCGAAGAATTGTCCAAATTATAAAGTTAATAGAATACATGTCTCTTTGAAGAATTGTCTAGAATACTGTTAATGTTTAATAATTTCACTTGTAAACTTTAAGTCCAAAACGAAGATCAAATATAATAATGTCTGACTTTATAATACTAACAAACTATCAGAGAAGAATTGTCTTTGACTATTGCGGTTGCCAGACTTCAGTTGACTCGTCCACGAGTGAGCCAAGACTAAGGTCTAGAGCACTCATGAATCTAGTTTTTATAATTTTGGAAGAACTTGTTTTTTTCTACTTGGTTGTCGTGAAGGCTGGGATACTAACTTTGATCTTACTCTCATTACTAATACTGGAATTTTCCAAGACCTTGATCTCCCAAGTGACGACAATGTGTTAGGAATATAATTTAAAAAGGAAGTGGAAAGGGGAATGGATAAATACTTTTATGTGAGGTGATCCAAGGATTTTCTTAAATTCTTTACCTGTAGCTCTACACTAGGCGTTACTTAATGACACGTTTTCTATGTTACTTAGATGTTAATTCACAATAACATCCGCTGTTAATATTTAGAAGAATCTGATATGGACCTTGTTTTTCATCCCTCAATAATTTACGTCATTTCCTGTTGTTACCATCTTGTCCTTCAGTAGCCACTTCTATTACATACCACACCTGGTTGAATGTTGTTATTTCATCTTATAAAATATTTGAAGGTTGAGATCATTCGTGTATCATCACTCTCGCTAATTCAATTTGACGTATCTTTGGCATGACTGAATATTTCTTTCCTTAATACTAGCAAAATACAAAATAATTCCCTTTTATAGATAAACTGAATATTGAACATCAAAATACAACATTCTCCCCTATTTCCTGCCTACCTACACTTGACACTATATTCTGTTGCTGGAACCAGGGCGAGGTGCATGGGATGTCCAATCTATTCACAGTGGTGGCTGGTTATAAAAGTGACCATGTTTCAGCTCTGGACATCATCTTGGGTGGATATCTTTTTTCATTGGTAATGGATAGAACAGCTTCTTGGAAAAGAAGGACATAACGGGATGGGAAGGAATAGGAGGATTATTGGTTGGTTAGCTTATAATGTTGTAAATTTTATTATTATTATTATGGATACGGTAGTGTACGCTTTACGGTAACGTAGGCAATTACTGGTATTGTTACTTATTTAATCTAGACTTAAGTTAACATAATTAGGTAAATTATTTATCCATGAATGTTCTATCTATCCAAATTTAATTGATAGCGTAGTTGTAATTACTGTTATTGATTAGTGTATTTTTTATTCATTATAGTAGGCTTCTCAATTTTTGCAACAAATATTATGGGCAACATATGGTTTAATATGGTATATAAACTAGTAACTCGTAGTGAATTTATTTATTTATTAATGGAGGTCATAATTACGAATCCGGTCAAATCGAAAATTTGAAAAGATCTCTGCTTCATTTCGTTCAGTCGAGAGAGAAGGAAAATATTTTGCTACTTAGAAAGCGTTTCATGCTTGGTTGGCTTCCAAGGAGATATTTTTATCTACTTTCATTTCCTGGAACGCTACAAACATCGCTTGGGCTAGTTCAAAAATAGTTTCACTTCAAGGAGAGGGGAAAGGGATGTGTTTGTGCGTAGCTATACTTAGTTTCCATCGGAAATCCAATCCAATTAGTGGGCTAAACGCAGTGTGCTGGTTTCCGGTGTGTGTATGTTTTCCTTATGGTTGAAACTGTGACCTCTATCGGTTAGTTTAGCATTACCAACATAACTGTCTAGTGCTGATGTATTATTAGCAATTTACTGGTGGTTGTAAAGAACTACAGTATGTATTATTGTTAAGACTAGGACGTTTCTGAGCATGGTTGCTTGCAGTGGTATTGTTTTACAGCAGTTTCACGTTCGTATCGCGTGTTTACAGTGTATTCTTAACGAATGCGTGTATATCGCAGAACATTTTCTCCTCTTCAAGTTTCGGTGAGTAGAAAGAAACATGTGTGTGTTTGTGTGCATATTCATCGGTGAAATTCACATTATGTATATTTTCCCTTTGTTCGTTTAATTGACTATCCTTTCTTTTATAATTTTTAACTGTCTTACAGCAGGTGGTGAAATTACAACTTCGAATCTGTGTGGGCTCCGAACCACTACGTACGTAAATATAGCCTCTTCGTGTATTACGGGCCGTATTTTTACAGTTTTACAGAGCTTGTTTCGCGATACAGAGGGGATAAACAGCAGAAAAATAGGGGTTCATTACCCCAAACAGTACTTTTACCGTACAATGATTGTTTCATTTCGTACTGTTCAACGTTTTTTTTTTGCCTTTTCTTAGCTGTTTATTCCAAAGCATGGCCCATTTTAGTAACTATGTGCTTCGGCCGGACAATAGTTCTTTGACTCAGATATGGACACAGCGTCCTGAGCTATTTACTGGCTTACCTAAATCAAACGTATATTTGATGCTCTTGCTGTGTAAAAGTGAAGGGACCTTGTGAACATGTTCACACATCGACGAACTATGGCCAGTGATCAAACTTCACTATTTTTTCAATTGTAAGAGCTATTTGAACTTTTATCAACCTGTTATTCTAGCAAGCTAATCAATTATACTTATTAATTATCCAAGCCCATTAGTATTGTTGGCAGCTGTAGGATCCTTCATCCAGGTAGGACGTTTCGGCTTCTCCAAAATGTTTATCTGAAATATACTCAAATGTATCCATTAGCAACCATGTTATCAAATATAAATACACAAATATCTTCTCGTGATTAAGTGATGTTGACTGCATAGGACAGGACGTTCTTCCTGTAAATCCTAGCTAGGTAACCTGTAGGTGAAACTTCCTAATCTACCGTCATTTTGCATATTTTCTAATATTTACATATAATTACCTTAATTATAAACTAATAATAGTAAATATTTATTTCGTGTCAGTCTGAGCTGTGGGGTTTGCATACCATTTCTACGTGCGTTCTCCCGTATCTTCATTTTGTCTTTGGCTTATGACCTTTAGGCAACTATGGTCCAGTCCTTATGGATGATGATGGGGTGAATTGGTGGAGTGAAGAGGAAAGGGGAGGGCCTCGAAAGAACTCTCTCGCGGTACAGGACATAAGCGAACCAACGTCCCCTAGCACTAGCGATGTGCACTGCACCTACTGAGCCATCGTGGTTCCTACTGTACATAAATTTTTTGTTGTAAACAATAAAATCTCCCAAGGAACTGAGCCAATCGTACTAGTCATTAAATTTTTGTGTATTTTGTCCCTCATAATTGGATCGTCCATATGCCCTATCAGGCAGCTATCTGCCGAAATTTTGTTCGACTTTTCTTGGTTGGAAGATTCTTTTAAAACGCTGGTTCTTAGTAGTTGACTAATTCCTGTTGCGTAAATCTTACTTAACATTGTCTCGTACAATCTCGCAAACCAAGAGGTTCGGGTGACTGTTTTTCCGCAATGCAGTTCCAGGTACTTTGATTCGAAACTATTCTCTCATTGTTTATCTAGAATCAAAGTTAATAGTACAAGATCCTATTTGATAACGGTAGCAAACCTGACAGTTCTGACTTTCTTACAATACTTGAGTATGTATAACTAGCATATGACATACATGCTTCTAGTTGTAGTCTATAGCTTATAGCATAACAATAAAATTCTAGTATATAGTACAATAATAAAACGCTAGTTTATAGTACAATAATCCTTCTATTTCCACTGTTGTAAAAGGGGTTTCAAGTACTGGTGTATACTTCTCACTTTTTTCACTTCGTGTGTCTTGTAAAAATTCTCTGTTGCTTAAGGGGACATGTTTCATAAACTGAGGCCTATCTTGCACTATCAGCTGTCTCGTGGATGTCGAAATCGGGGCTCGAAATTGTTCCAGATGCTGGGAGCATTTGATTTGAAAAAGGGGTCAGTTTTCAATGCACATTTGCACTTTTTCGCCATAGTATTTGCTTCCTAATTTCTCATGTTTTGTTGTCAAATTCCAAGTTCTCGCTTCTTGCTGTCTACTCGAGGTGGGGCCCTATAAATATATACACTGTTATATGAACTTTGCAGTTCCCGTTTCGCTTTTCTCGTGGGAGTCGATTCAAACCAAGTGATTGCCTACAGTGCCTTTCCTTTCCTGCTGTATTTGAAATAATTTCGTATCTCTATTTACATTCATTTGTGTGTACAATTTTATTCGCGTTGTTATTTACGGCTTTTAGGCATCTTAGGTAACGTTTTGATTTGTTTGTGAATATTATTTTCTGTAATGCTCGCTCGTTTTGTTCGTTTACATTGAATACCTATTCCGTCGAGGACGGTGGTATGTCAACCTGAGGTATGTCAACCGGTAGTTTCAGTTTCTAGTTCTCGTAATGTTTGTTCCTTATCCAACATGGAAGGTAGTACATTACATGTATTACTTGGCACATTTACTGTATTTCTAGTAATGCATTACTTGTTGATGTACGGGGCAATTCATACGATTTCGTTACACTTTCTGTCATGCATGCTTGCTTACTACTATTTTTCAATTTCGTACCAACAATTTACATGCTTTCTTCTACTCAACTCAACAGAGGGGATTTAAGCGTTTGTAGAGTGTTACCTTGGCAACCGAACTCAGCAGTTCGGTTAAAACCTGCATCAACTTCGGGGGGGGGGGGGTGGGAGTTCATAACCGAACCATAAGTATTGGAACGTGAGCTCATTCCAAGAAATCGCAAGCCTGAAACTCTTTCGGCTGTGATCGGAATTCTTTGAACTGTTTTCGTACAATCAAGGGAGGGTGTTCAAGTACTTTGGTTAGGACGGAGAAAAAAAGTAGGCCCCCTAAAATTTGAAAAAAAATCGGGGTGCATTATCCCTGGAAACAGTGTTAAAACGAGTAGGTAAGGTGCCATTACGGATGCTAAAATCATCGTGATTCGAGCGTAAAGCCATTGGGGCCGCCATGGGTGACAAGACGCCAGAATGTCGCGGGGAAGGGAGGAAGTCGTACTTCCTTGTATATGAGAGGGGCTACACCATTCATTAAATGTACACGATATAGTACTGGGTATTCCAAGAATAGCTGTCGTGGTATCCACTTAGTACCAAAATACACTGGAAAAAGTGTCAAATTCGCTAAAGGTATCAACTCTGAAAGTGCCAAAATACACTGAGACGTACCAGGATGCATAAAAAATGCCAAATTATGTTTTAGAGCCGAAATTTACTGAAAGTTCATGGAGAACCTTCTTACGGCAGGGCCTGAGCAGGATGGAGTGCAATTTGAGTGCTCGGTGTGCCTTTTTTACCAGTTTTTTTGTTTATCTTTTTCAACTTACTGCTTCATTAATGTAATATAGGTCCGTTGCACATTCCGAATTTGACTGCTGCCGGGAAGCCTGACAGACGGATGGACGGGTCCTGTGTCAGACTAGTGGTTACATAACATCCACTACCCTTCACAGGGTCAGTTCTAAACCGTTATTACTGCATCATATGAACTGGGCTGTGCTGCTTTTCAAGAAGTAGTACGAACATAAGAATTACTCTATTATTTGCATGAGTCTAATTTAATTTTGTTTAACCTAACTTATAAGTTCGTGCATTTCTGTTTGTTCTGCCATTGATTTCAATTCTTGACAAATTATTTGTTTAGTTCTCGATTTAATTAGAAAACAAGGTGTACTGAAAGTGGTTTAACGTTGTCCTTGAGTAAGATAAGACAAGTGAAGTGTTCAGATTACCACGTACATTGGAGGTATGGTCACCTCTTTGCTTCATTCACGCGTGAGACCTAACCATCGCTGACAAGGTGAACCAACAGGTGTTGGCGTTTAACCTTACATAATGTCTTATACTAGTATTATGGGGGTGATGTTACTAATGCTCGACGGTGACAATATATAACTACTAAACAATGTTGCCAGTAAAATAAGAATATGATTTTTTCAAGAAAATGTTCACATAACTGAATGAGCCAAACATACAAGTGAGTATAATTGGGCAATATACCTGTCATCAGACAATAAGATAATAGTTACACATTTCGATTTTCGTTGTGCTCTTTCTAAAGATATATATTTGAATATTCTAATGGATAATCAAATATAAGGGATTGAAAGCAAATTCGAACCTCAGACTTCGAATTTATTTAATTTTTTATATTATATAAAAAAATTACTATGGATAAGTCCTACAAATTGATGAATACCTGGGTTTTGACTGCATTTTAATAAAACATTTCTGTTTTTTGGAGTATTTACTACTTCAGGTAAAGTGAACCAAATGTGGTTGAGCATTATCGTTAAATGCAATTGCTAGTACTATGCCATATGATTTATGTGAGTTTAAACCAACAACTATAATATTAGTGTTTACAACCATTTGGTTACAAGAGACTAATAACATCACGAATATTATTTGGCAAGGTGAACCAAAGAAGGTTGGCAATTGGCTTGATGTGTACTGTTCTTGTTAGGGATTTTCGTTTTCTACATTTCTCTAGATTACATTGGCGTCAACTAATTATCGAACCAAGGATATCTGATATTTTTTCACCAATAAGTCTTTCTTCTTTATTTTTGTTTCTAGTTTTGGAAATAGACAAATGTATAGGGAATACGCGTCGTGCACATGCCTCTTCGTGCTAACATGTCCTCTGGTTTGCCGTTGCTTTTTATACAACGATATGTACAAAATGACACGCTTACTCGATCTCATATACCTATGGTCTTGGAACTTAAATCAATGATTTTGAAACAATTTTTCGATAAATTCCGGATTCTAGCTACATGCATATCAGCACTTATGCAAAATAAAGAAAAACTAAATTATTTTCTTTATATATATTATTTTTTGTGTGGCACCTTTGTATGAATATTACTATATTTATATATATTTTATGTATGTTTACGTTTTGTTTGTTCTCTTTTTTCAGCACATTCTGGAATATCACTTGTGTATTTAATCACTGTTCTCTACAGTGTGAAAATTTTGCGTGGGAAAATAGGGTTTTAGTCTGCGAGTGCTTACAGCGAATTGTCGATATTTACCGGAAATAGACTCCAGTTCAGAGACATTCATTTTGCGTACTTTGGTGACCCTAAATGGTCCTGTAAATCGATTCATCTTTGGTCATCATCCTTTCTCACGTTCGTATACTCTAAGACAAGTTGACCCCGTTTCAAGGGGACTGCTTGGCGATGTTTATCCATCGCTTCTTTTGATTTTTGCTGAGAACGTTCCAAACGTTCTTTGGCCAAATTCCGAATTCTCATATGCTCTCGTAATTCCTTCATGGAGGCTTTTGAACACTGGTATGGTACTTTAGTGGGAAATACACTGTCTCTCAAATAGAATTTCGTAGGGGGACAGACGACTTTTGTCATGCCTTGCTGAATTATACCCTAGGATTGAAAAGGCTAAAAACTGCGACATGTTCGCTGAGCTTTAGCTACATACTTTTTCAAAAATGAAGGCAGATATTTCATATGAGTTTCGATCTTGGAATTTGTCATCGGACGGTAGATCGTGGTGAAGTTTTGATTTGTAATAGCGCTGTTAATTCACGAATTAGAGTTGAAGTAAAATTCGAACCAAGGTCTGTCAGAAGAATCTGAGGAATTCCATATATATTGAACACACAATCTATTAGGAAGGAACTGACGGTGCGGGCAGTTATAGTTCTCAGTGGTCGAGCTATAAAAAAAGTGAGACAAGTACTCACAAGCGACGATAACGTAGCGATTTCCAAAACTTTTTGGCAACGGCCCCAAGATATCTAGGCTGATTCTCTGGAATAACTGATCTATTTTGACAGGTGTATGGAAACCATACTTGTTAGGACCTTCGTTAGCTAATTGACAGATTCCACAGCTTGATATATTCTCTGATGTATTTTCCTATCCCAGTCCAATAGTAGTGTTCTATCGCTTTTCCATACGTTTTCGCGTATCCTTGATGGTACCCAAAACTATACCTGAGTGAACTTCGTGGAGCACATCACGGATCATTGATTTTGGAATGACTATTTTATATCCAGTCCCTATCTTTCGATACAAGATACCATTCTTCAGATCATAGATCCTAACAGCTAGATGAGTGGGGTCTCGTTGTTTTAGCTGTATCAGAGCTTTTAACTCTGGGTCTTTTACCTGTTCTATTAGTAACTTAACTTTATCCAATATTATATGATTTATGGTCAGTACGTCTTCTCTGAACTGTCTTTCTTCTTCCGAGTTCTTATTAAGGGCGTATCTACTTAAGAAATCTGGGATTCGGTTGTGGACTCCGCGCACATGTTTAATTTCGAAATTATACTGTTGCAATCTGAGCGACGAACGCATAACACGGCCTGACAGGTTACGACAGTCCTTCAGGTAGCATACACCGCAGTTATCAGTAAACGCGGTGAACTCTATGTAAAGTACAGGATGAAAGAAAGTACAATAATGCACTATCGCCATACATTCCAACTCTGGGATCGAATATTTCGCTTCAGCGATGTTTAGTGTTCCCGAGAAGTATGCCACAACGCGTCGTTGGGTATTTTTGACATGCACTAACGCTGATCGAATCCCGGTTTCGCATGCGTCGGTATGGAATTCAGTGGGAAGGCTAGGGTCGAAGTAAGCCAAAATTGGCTGTTCGCAAAGCTTTTGTTTCAATTGGTTGAATGCGTCGCGTTCCTTTCCTCCAAATTGAAACGCCACATTACCTTTTGTGAGCTGGGTTAGCGGTTTGGCGAGAACTGCATAGTTCTTTATAAATTTTCGGAAATAATGTGAGGCACCGAGGAAAGATCGCATTTGTCTTTTGTTTGTGGGCTCAGGCAACTTGGCTATAGCAGCTGTTTTGTCGGGGTTTGATTCAATTTCTAGAACACCAGTGTTCTAGGATCTTAGTCTCATCGTTGCAAACTCTGCATTTACATGAGTTTAATTTTAGATTTACTTCTCTCAATTTTTGGAGAAAGATCTCTAACCTTTCTAGCATTTGTGTGAACGAATTTGACCACACGGTTATGTTATCAAGATACATAGAATCTTCTATTTCAAATTCCCAAACAATTTATCAATGAAAAATTGGAAGCTAGAGGGAGCTGTTCTTAGTCCAAAAGGCATGCTATTAAATTTGAAGGTGCCAGAACAAGTAAAGGTAGTCTCGTCTTCTCCTTCGCGGATGGGAACATTGTGGTACCCACTTCTGAGATCGAGGGTGGTGACATAGTAAGCATTAGCTAGGCAATTTAAAAGATCGTGAAGGAGGTTGTAACCAGAAGGTCTTATCAATTTGTTTATCGCCCTGTAATCAATTAGTAATCGCCCAGATCCGTTCTTTTTCGAGACAGGCTGCAGCGTATGTAGACGACGGAGAGATAATTCCGGCTTTCAACAACCTTTCTACCTCCGTCTATATATATACGATCTTTCTTTTGGGATCGTTCTATACGGGGGGAAAGCTGTCAGAAGGTTACTGACCGTTTCTATGGGAAATTCGTACATATTTGTACACGTGACTTTATCTAGAGTCTATGGTAGACAATCTTGATAGCGTTCTAGAAGTTGTAACAGCTGTTTTCCTTCATCTTCTGTCAATGTGGGACCTAGATGTAGTTATTTAGCCAAATCATGCTTGGTTTTATCACAAGGGTGTTGAGGTGTCGTAGATTTGACTGTTTCGGACTCTGGATGGGGTCAGGAGGAGGAGTTATTGTCTGTACTTCGAGAATTTTACATATCTTTTCACCTGGTGAAATTTTTACAGGGATTTATCTTAAATTCATTACAGGAACCTTTACTGGAGACTTTTTGCCAATTACCAGGGCAGGAGGATGAAAGAACTGTGCTCGTAAAGTAATCCTCATCAATTTTCAATAATAAAATCGTCTGAAGGGGTTTCCTTCTTAGCTATCCTGACAAATTCCACTGACGTGGGTGGAATTGTAATTTCCTTATCTGCGGTAACGTATCGTTTTACGTATGTTACAAGGCTCTAAGCTGGGAAGCTCGGAAAACAAATTTTCGCAACTTTGAGTTGTTAATGTTGACCTACTATCACTGATCGGCATTTGCTTTTTCGTATGCGGTATTTTCAGTTTATTTTGTTTCCGTTTAGATTGTGGTACTTGTGGTGAAGCTGGTTTCCAAGGAACGTTGGTTCTACTGGAATTCCTCATTTTGAGATTGAAACGTTTTTGCATTAGCAAAAATTTTCTTCTTTTGCACTTCGGCATAAAGTGGTTTTCTACGAGAACTCTCAGGTCCTTTTACATATTTAACTTCCGTGAGTTTTACTTAGAGTACAGGGTGTTTCACTAAATTTGGTTGTGCTAAACATGCTTCTGAAAAATTTTCCTGATCTGTCTTTCAGATCAATAGTCTTGCCTAATAGTTAGAAAAAATGATGAAATCTTGACCAAGGATAACTATAGGATGCATATCGGAATCTTCTAGGATCACTGCATTGATAAACAATCTTCTCGTGTATCATCTACTATCCCATAGACCGAAACACATTAGGACTACTGGTAGTAGTCTTTTCGGGGCAGTATCCAAAGCTTGGACACCTAACGTGGCTCTCAAACGTCCGATATTAAATTTAGGGGTTAACATGTAGGCATGTATGACTGTACACGTGGCTCCTGTATCGACGAGGGCTCTTGTTCTTTGTCCAAAAACTTTAGTCTTAACTTCAGGAAGTTGTGTCCCATATGAACAACGGTTCAACGTTTTCGTTTGGTTAATAGAATGGGGAATCTTTCTGCTTTTGTACATACGAGATGGTATTGTGCTTCGGTATTTATCTGTACTAGAAGATTTTTTAGTACAGGGTGTACGAGATTCGTACGCTTTTCGTTCTTGATCTTGTGCGTATTCCATTCGAGCTAGTACCTGTACTGCTTGATCCACAGTTTTTACATTTGTTTCAACGAATCCACGAACGTAGTGGGGCAATATAGAGCGCATAATCTGAAAGAGTAGTTCGTTTTCAGAGATACCTGGCGATATCTCTTTCCAGTCTTTAATGAAAGGCATCAGAAATTCTTGGATTGATTCATTTGACTGTTGTACCCGTGTTTGTACGTCTGAAAACAAACGAGCTACTTAACATCCTTAGGAGAAATGTACGTGCATAAATTCCTACAGTACCGTGAAGGTACTAAAACCATTTATTCGCTGTGGTACTTGTTCTTGGCACTACCTTCAACACGAGCATAAATGCACCTAATTCTTTTTTCATCGGTCCATTTATATATATTTGCTATAACTTCGTACTGCTGTAAAAATCTGGTTATAAATTTGTCTAGTTTACCTTCAAATTTTGGAATTGTGAACGGGAAATCTACATTCCTAGTTTGGTTTCGGGTTTTTCTGAGTCTGTAGACTCAGTTTCTGGAGGTGTTATAGAAAATGACTGAGTTTCAGGTGGCTCAACCCGAGGCTGAGCTTTCGAGGGTGAACCGTATTCTTCTTGCTCTACATCATCTGTTTGAAAGAGGATATTATGGTATTCGCTGCCTTCGTCTTTTGGTCTTCCTTACTCGGGAGGGGTTTCGATTTTAGCTTCGACATCGGAACGCTGGTTTCGTGGGGCAGGCGTAGGGCGAGCTGGCGATGTTCCATCTTCGAACAAGGCGTATATCTGTGGAATTTCTTCAACTATCGGCGATGTTGGTCTTGGTAACGTGTTAGGTCAAAATCTGTTCCACTTCCGGCTTCTAGACTAGGTGACGAGGGTTCCATTGTAGGTGTTGCGCTATCTGCAGGTGTTTGAACACCTTGTAGAGATTTTTGCTGGGGTTGTAGTATTTGAAACCTTGGTACTTCTTAATTAAAGTCATATATCGGGGAACAGAAATCAGGGGCTTCTTCCTCACGGTCTGCAACTTGAATTGCTTCTGCTTTTTCACCTTCCGAAAAATTTGGAGTTGAGGTGTACTTCGGTTCGAGGGTTTCTGAAATATCCGGATTAAGAAAAATTTCATTTGATGTGGCCTTATATAAAGCGGTAGCCTACTGTCTTCAGCAGAATTCTCTTCATCTTGCCTCTTCATTGGGAAGCTTTGGTAAATGGGCTCCTTGGGTTCTGGGAGTGGTCCAACTGCACCTTCGTCATCTTCGTCCTCGAGTTCTTGCTTGACTCGGGGAACCAATAAGTAACTGGTATCATCATCATCTCGTACAGAAGGCCATACCGATGGGGTGCCGCCTGTGGCAGCTGGGGTAGATAAGGTGGCCAAAACTCGTGAATCTTGGTGTTTGTGAGTTGCACACGGCAACCGATATGCTGTTTCTGGTGAGACAAAAATTCCATATTTCCCGTATTCGATCTGCCTACAATACTTACATGGTAGTTGCGCGATTTGTTGTAACGCTGCAGCCGTAGGTGTCGCTGTTACCTTAGGCTTTTTCTTAGATTTACGGAACAATGGCATAATTAATGGTCATTGAAAAACAACGATACGACACAAATCTGCTTGATATACTAAACTGATCGTGACCGTCGAATCTTCGGAGATGTCAAACCTAAACATCATATTAAAAACATACCACATAAAATTAAAATTATTCAGTCGGTTAAACTTCTGTTTGTCTTCTACTAATATACATATGCCCTAGGGAGACGGGGAATATTGTTCAACCCGAACAATTGACAGAACATGGGGCCAATCCATCAGAGGGTCCGAGAAAAGAACAAAAAGGATCGATTTGCTCCCCCACCATAATCTTTGGCGAGTTCCCCTATGTTATTAGGAATAACTAGGAGGACTGCAAGATGTGAGGGTAACTCATTTGTCATGCGGAAAAGATCTGAGTTCAGATCCTTCGGTAAAGTAAATGCTAAACTACATTTTGACATTTTATTATAAAAAATAAATTGGGATATGAAATACAAAAGAAAATACAATCTTTTATGATTGTTGAGAATCGGCCGACAACCATTCTGTTATCTTACAGCTAACCCTATCTATGGAAACTACAGAGCGTCCTAGGCAAGATTCTTATATTTGCATCTCTAGGAATTTACCAAACTTAAAACAGAGTTCCATGATGATTGAAATGAAACGGTCTTAGAGTTACTCCTGTCTTTAATTATTTACGGATTCACCATGATTAGTTCAAGTAGCAAGTCGTTACTAGTATTTTGACTCTACATTACCACAGGGGGTGAGGGGACAATACGACAGACAGAAGTCCAATCCAATCTGTTAAGTTCTACTGACCTGTATGTTTAACTGTTTCGTCGCATAACGAGCAGCGACCTGCACTTCATATACTGGATACCAACGACCCACTTTGATATACTCCAAAGTATATAGGCTCCAAAAAGGACTACACCCCGGAAGGGATAGGTGTCTTAATTTGACGTCAAGTCATGCCATCGCCTTCGCTCCTTATTTTACCATATATGGTATTTACGAACAAGTTGTGTGGAATGTTTCATTGTTCATCCCTTATTTTTCTATAAGGCAATTTTCTGTAAAGAAATCGACTGATGCAAGGCTTTGCCTTTGTCACCGTGATATCACCCTTGAATCATGTTTCCTTATTATTGACAATTACAAAACACCACCAGGATTCTCTTTGCCTTTTTCAAGTGTTTCGTGAAATAGGTATTTTGAAGGGAATCTAAAATGTATGTAAAATTAATTGGAATTGAGGATTGGGATATTTTTGGGATGGGGTTGACATAAATGGAAGGGTTTGCGGGGTCAGGACCCTTAACTCGCAGTACAAGGAAGAACGTTTATTACAGGTTGGCCAATACATATTAAAGCATCATGGCACATTAAGTGCCAAATTTCGTGACCAGTTACATAAACTTACCGATCAACTGAAGAAATAGCTGGCTGCTAATAATTGTTGGATTATTAAAGCAGATAAAGGAAATAAATATGTTTTGTTACACAAACCCTTGTACAGTGATAAGATAAAAGAAAAGATTTAAAGATTTTTGGGGTTGGTTACATCAAACTTGTAAAAAAATCATATAAGTGAAATTGATTAAAAAAAAAAAAACCGAACACATATCAATAATTCGTTGTTTGACCCAGACTTCTCGAAAAAGTTAATTATAACGGCTCCTTCAATGCCAATTGTATATGGTTTGCCACAGAATCACAAAATTGGTATGACTGAGAATTACCATTTCAGGTCAAAATCATCCCGGTTTTCGTCTGGCCAAATTTTTTAGGTAAATATAAGAACCAATTTAAACATGTTAGAAATAACTAAGAGGTTAGGTTATAAGTATAGTAGTTAGTTAACGCCAATAAAATTAAAAGAGCTTCTGTAGACATAATAGACCCCTCAGTTCCTATTGATTTGGCAATTTATAGTGTCGAATGGCTTCTGAAAAAGAATATGTTGGATAGCCTAGAAATAAACGAACTGATAACTTTGCTAAACAATTTGTTCATTAAATAATGTTTTTCAATTTGAAAATGATCACTATAGACAGGACAAAGGTTTGGCGATGGACAGCCCTCTTTCCCCTATTTTGGCTGACATAGTCATGCAAATGTTTGAAGAAGAAATTTTACAGTCGGAGAAGCTCAAATTCATAAAATATTTCAGATACGTTGACGACACTTTAATAATTTACAAACAGCAAGAAGAATTCGATGTTTTAGTAGAAGCATTACAAAACAGACATCCAAACATTAGTTCCACAGTTAAATTTGAACAAAACAATAGTAAAAATTTTCTGGATCTCACAATACACAGACACAATAACAAGTTTCAAAAGATTTATTGGAAGGCACCAGCACGTTTGCAGTACATACATGCCAGTTCTTTTCACAGCAATAGGTTGAAGTTTATTATCTGGGCCATTTTTTTTTCGGAAGAGCCCTTGTAGTTTGTACTAACTCGGTAGATCTAAATAGTGAAATAGAATAAATTACAAATATTAGTATAATAAACTGTTATGATGGAAACACTATGTTACAAATCTACAAAAAGACTAAACACAATTTAAAAAATGACCAACAAGCTAATGCAAAGGATGATAAGTGCGTGTCCATTCCTACCTTTTCCGGTATTACAGAAAAACTGAGGAAATAATTTGCAAAATATGGTATTAATGCAGCTGAAAGACCACCCATCAGTATTCAAAAACAACTTACAAAATTTAAATTCTATTATGTAGACCCGATCTTCAGTTCAGGTGTTTACGAAGTACCCGGTGAGTGCAAAGACAAATATATTGGTATGACTGAGCGTAATGTTTCTGTACGGTTAAAATAACATTTGAGAGATACATCCAAAACCGATGCAGTGTCAGGTCTTTCCAAACATTTTGTTTTGCTACAAAATATAAAATAGGGAATATGATTATTCACCGCTCTAGTAACGTTAACGAACTTATGATTTTTGAAGGTTATTACATTAAATCACTCAAACCGTAATTAAACAATTTAAGCTTTGACATCACGTCACTGGGTAGAGACTGGCATCAACTTTTGAATAATATTCATACATGTATCTCGCAACACGCATTCCATCCGCACTCCGATGTTAGATAGTCGCCATTTGCATTTCTCTGACAAGCCTGTTTTGGTGTATATGTCCCACTGAGTTCATTTTGTAGATGTTTATGTCCTATTTTTTTTCCTTTTAACCTTGGGACCATTGAAGGCAGTATTGTAATGCCGAAGGCTCGTCCAGTTTATTTCAATTTATTTTTATAATGAGGATTCCTGAACTTCACGGTAGGTGTTATTTTTATTAACAATAATGTTACTTAACAGTATGTCGTACTTCCTTAGTTAACTTCAAAATAACATGAGTAATATTTATATAATGTGCTATTCTATACGTATTTCAGAATAAGTATTACAAGTGTGCTGACTAGTTCTTTCGGGGAAGCGGTTCGCGGGTGGGGACGAAAGACATGCCAGAAAGAAACAGTGAATGTGGACCAATCATGTACAGTCATAATGAAGGGTTTTAATGTGCACATTGGTTGATGGAAAAGGAAATATTACTTGATGTTTGATAGTAACTTTTGAAGTCTGGAAAGCAGTCGGCCTTTCTTTAGTGTGCACCGGGCGCTCTTTGAAGAACGGCTCCGTGAGCTTCGCGACCGTGCAATTTGCGGCTATACAGAATATCGCGCGCTTTGCGAACCCATGAAAATTATTCGTCCGTTTTACGACCAATCTACTCATTTTAGAGTTAAGGGGACAACTTCTCTGTTAAGGAGGGTCTGGAAGAATCCCTGGATCCCATACAGAAAAAGAACGCCTGGGCTCAAGTTAATGTAAATATAATGAGTGCTAAGAAGTTGTTTTATTAACACCATGTCAAATCTGTCTTACTGTTTATACTTTTAACCATTCAGTTGAATATTCCAGAGTGTTCAGGCAAGGGAAGCGCTTGTTTTCCTATTTTTTTTATAGATAGGCCCTATCTTCGTCCTAGGATAGGGTATATGCTTAAAAAAAAAACAAATTCATACTCGTTACGAAAGGAATTCTATTGATTTCCGTGTATACAGCCTTCAACACGTAAAACCCAAATATGAAAGGTGGGATAACTCGTAGAAAATACATAATTCCTGATCTGTTATACTTGGCATCATCCTAAAATGTGACTTCTATTTACGACGGCACTGGATTTAAAGTTCATCTCACTATTTCAACTTGGTATTTGAATTTGAATTTATTTAAAGCCTTTAGGCAACTTTGGTTCAGGGCGAATATTTCCACTTGGGGACACAAGTGGTTCAAACTCATGTAAGCTGCATGTCTCATTAGCTATATTTTCCCCTTAAGTATATTCCGCATAGTACGAAAATTCCCGTAGTACTTGAATTAAATTTTAATGTATCATAGTAAAAAATCATGTAAGATGCAAAATTTTTATTTGTAGCTATTACATTCAAGTTACTACTGCATTTAGTGAAAGTAAAAAAAAATATCTAATTTCTCAGACGAGTTCGAACCACTGCCTCTAAAAAACAAAATAACTTAAATGAACGCACCTTAACCAAGTGCACCACGCAGCCAATACATAGGGCAACTCACTTCAACATGTATTAGTAGCATTACAAATGAGAATGCGTTCCACCTATTTGAGTCATATTTGTCTAAAAACATGGTTTTGGTATAAATTTATTGAAATGTGTTCTGCAGATTAATATATTAACTTTTTCGTCAAGTAATTATGAATATCTTCCTTTCTTTGTTTTCTATCGTCAGAAGTTCCGAGTAGGTCATTAGTACAACGCAAAACTAGAGCTTCCCCTTAATTAAGTATGCGACTAGTACGTTACTAACTTTAGGCGCTACTAGCGCACAAAATTCGTTTCTGAATACGACTTCGCCTAATCACCTGTTAGTCACTCGTTAGTATAGCGTTAGTCGCTCCAAAAAGTCTCTGAAGACGATTTTCCGTATTATTATTATTATTTTCAATTTTGCTTCCACAATACTAGACATATTTGCACCAAACTTGGCATAAACATTATTCAACACAATAGAAAAGTACTGTGGGTTTGGCTGACCTTAAGCATTCCAGTTCTCAGTGGTTCCAACCGAGTTTATAAAAATGAATGCTTGTGCGCCTTAGATGCTATCAAGAGACCG
>JAGDQP010034864.1:0-19875 GCA_022664845.1 Lepisma saccharinum | reverse complement strand
ATATATATATATATATATATATATATATATATATCAAGGCGTTGACAGTATTTCTTTACGAAAGACCTCTCAGCAGTCACGAAGTAAATTGATTGGAAAATTTTCGTAAGGCTACCCTCTATATGTGAAACGTGTTAGCAGCTAACCCTTACAGAAGTCTTCTCGTCAGTCACGAAATAAATGGACATGAAGTTTTTGTATGTACATTCATGCTCAACAATTTTTTCACATGTATTTATTTGACAGTTTTTGACAAATCATATTTTTCTCCTTGGATTCTGATGTCCGCTTCATTGTTATGCTTGTAAAGTATGTAACAACGAATATTTCCTGAACTTTTGCCACAAAAATATTACTAAATAACGAAATTAAAAGGAAAAACTTGAATATTGAGAAATTGCCGGAAAATGTCAAAGTCAGAAATTTGACAACAGAGGGAAATTCGCAAGGAAATTTAGAGGAAAAAAAAGGAAATTGTTTTCGCTCGCCGAGACAGTTCATATCTTTAGTTCTATCTGAAATTGAAAATAGAGAAATGTTCACTCAAATGAAACATTACGCAAACAACGGTTACAGATACCATGCATGCGCTGTATAATCATGTGACAGAAACTATTATATTCCCCGAAATGAAGCGAAAAAAGTTATAAAATCCCAATTAACTTTCGAAGTGAAGACTGACAAATAAACGGTGCATCAATGAATGCTTATCAAGATGTCATACTACAACGTCCTCGTGGCGTAGTAATTAGGCTTTGGACTTGTGGTATGAAATGTCCGCAGTACGAATCTTCTCCCATCCCTAAATTCTTTTTTTAGATTTTCTAATATAAAACGGTGTTATTTATTTTTTTTTTTTTTTCGATATATATGTATTTTGTATTCTCTCATTGCTTATAGAATGTTCTTTTTTACATTACGAATAGACATTCAGAAAAGTGTAAGTGTTGTGTATTAAAGTCAAATATTAAATTCAAAAACAGTAAATATGTGCTCAAAACTGTATTTTCATGTAAGGTTTAGCAAGAGATCCAATGAATGCATGTGCTCGAGAGCAGTTACACAGTTAATATGTAAACCCAATCCATATTTAAAATTAGTCATGCACATTACGCTTCGAATTCCCAATACTTATCAGAACGTTATATGTATAAATGTTACTTTCATCTTATTTATAATATCATTGTTTAACCCTTGATTTAGTTTTCGAAAGGTAACAGTGTAAAACGCCTACAGGTTTCTAGATTATTATTATTTTAGTAGTCTTGAGTTTTCACAGGTAGTGATATAGAAGATGAAATTAAAAAGCTCTATTGTTCTTCTGGTTAGTTAATTCCCCAAACTTCTGACAATTTCCAGTTGGCAGAATGCAAAACGTCTAATTTAGAAATAAACTATATATTTACGTAAGGATAAGTATGTTTACGTTATAGATATAACTAGTGTAATTTCTATATTCCACTTCAGCAGTTCTTTTCGCTATCATAATTCTTTGTGGTTGAAGTGGAAGAGAGAATTTTTACGAGTTTTATAAAACCAGAATGAGTACTTCATGCGTTGTAGTAAAATAGGAATAAAAACGAAGGAAAAATTAACTGTACTATAGGTTAGGTTAAAAATTAGATTATTATATTTCTGTGATGTAAGCGATCAGCATGGCGGCAAATTCTTGACCAGCTTTAGACTTGTTGTTACGATAAGAAAGACCTTTGACATTTCTGCATGTGTGCGCAAATCACAGCGAAACTGAAAACTGAGACCTTCCAATAAGGTAAAAGAAACTACTCGGTGATTCTTGACGATTGTCTGCCGATAACTGCAAATACTGACATTTATCTGAAATATTACGGACTTTATCAAGTAACTTCTCCAAATGTCTAAATAGTGAGCATTAATTTGAGTTGCTATTGTTTTAAATATAATTAGATTAATTATAAGAATGATTGCAGCACTAACCTAATAAGATGGTTTGTAGGGGATTTCCAAATATTATAGTTGTTCATATCGGTTACTGCGAGAAATAAAGGAAAATTTCTTCAATCACCGTAAATGTCTTTTTCTGCCTGTTCTACAAAAACAGAAAGTTCTGGGTGCATATACACAGCACGAAAGGGAATTACACACTTAAGTGTGTAGTACAGTTCTGATCTAAGATATGCTCCGAAGAGTCAAATTCAGGTTGATTCAATAGAGGTAATGACAGCTGAAGGGTGTTTAATTTTGTCCATGCCGCTGGCAAAACGTGTTGAATTTTAATATCCTTCACGGAATATGTGCAGGGAAAGGAAGCGAAGATTAGTTCTTTTTCTCTTCATTTGAGATTCCACTCATAAGGAAATTCAATTTGTACGGGTGCGTATATCGCTTGAGGACATGTATAAGCTGTTGCTAGTGAAATTTTCTTCTGTACGAATTAGAAAGTATTTTCTCTCTCCTAACTATGTTATTAACGGTTGATTACACCGTGCACAGGATAATTCACACTTATTTTTTATATCTAATACTGATGTTTGGTACTACAAATGTTTAACGCATTCTTCGGAAGTAGTTGAAGAAAGACGTAGTGTCCGAGATTTCGCATAGTAGGTCGGACCTGCTCTTCCATGAAATTTTGTGAGTTACTCCGGGTTCCTAACTGCTAATAAGAGGAGTTCCGTTTTTATACAACAAGTAGATTCGTTATAGTGAAAAGGGAGAGCTTCAAATTAAGATAATTCATAATTGGCATCCGCGTGGATTATAGGTACCTGCACAACTATAACTGTTTCGTTATGGGTTATATAACAAGATGTTGTTCTAATGTGGTAAAATTCTAAAATTTGTAATCTAGGTATTGCGAGTTAATAACGATTCTCTAATTTAGATTCGAGAGTTAAAAGAACCTTTCCCAATAAGTTCGGGGATATGTGTGTTAAAGATAATCTTGGATCGGTACACAGTGTATGTAGTGTCAAATATCATTAGTTCGAATGGTTTCGGCAACTAATTTGGCAAGAGATAGAGTGCTCACTACATGAGACAAGATTTCGTAATCTTCCCTGAGGTAGGTTTTTACTAAATATTCCAGTTGCGTTATTCGATCCCGGATTACATTTACAGTATTAGCAATATTACTAGTATAATTTAAGATGGCCCTCGATACTTAAACAAGATGTTGGTGAACATCATGTAATTGAGATTTAAATTTTGATATTAAAATTTCGGCTTGGCGCTGTTCTAGAGCGTACTTCTGAAATGTGGATTTAGAAACAACATCACAACACCATTCTATGGCAGATCCGATAAAAGAGAAACCGCGGGTCGACTTATAAGGAGAGAATGGGAGGTGGATTTGTTGACTTTCCAGATGATCAATTAATCTTAACACTTCGGTAATCAGATCTAAATGTTTGTAGAATTCATGATTAGGTAATTTCTGAGTGGAGCAAAACTCAATTTCAAAAGTGCTTCTTAGGGATTTAGTTCTTTAGACAGGTTTCTCTAAGGAACATTAAGAATGCGGTAGATTATGGGGACTAATTTGGAACATGGTGTACGACTAAGGGGTGTCCAGTGAGATTCTGAGTGTATTCGGATATTTTGTACTGCTAGTACTTTATTTACTGTAAGTAGACACAAGAGATGAACAAGAACGCCATCTGAAAGACGAATTGTGGGAGAGAATTAGTCTTTTAACAATACTTCTTCATATTGCACTAGACGGGGCCTATTTTTTATTATAAGTTTTATAAGGGAAAATCAGGCTGAAACGGAAACTGTAAACATATTTCTGGTATACTTGTTTCATGAAGTGTTTTAATTTTCGATAGATTACATATAACCAGATTCTAAAAGTAAGAGGGGAAAAGGAATGTAGTAATTTATAAATGCAAAAGTTTATGACAAGTTCACGGATATTCAGGGGAAAGATATTTGTTCGTAATTTTAATGGTATTCTGGAGAAAACGGTGTCCCATAGTTCTTGTTCCCAGGTCTGTATCAAGTGATTTACTGCGCTGGGAATCCTGGTAGGAGGCATGGGTTCTGCCAGAGTTTAGTTTAAAGTTAATTGAAAAGTCTCTTTATCTGATTTGTATAAAAATGTCATAACGTTACTTTTGCTCTCACTAACGAAAATCATTGTCTGTGTTTATCAATATTCATGTGCCTAATAGCGGTTGTAGCCGCAACAGATGTATCTATAGAGAAGTTCTGCCTTTTTATTCTTGGAAAAACTGCGAATAGAGGAGGCATGTAAACAGAAGAACTATTGCATGTCACACGGCCTGAAACCCTGGAATAACCTACAACTTTGACCCTAAAATTGGCAGGTCCTTTCCAGTCGCTTTGTATTCTCCATTTGTGCCCCTCCTAGATCTTAGTAGCTACAAGTCCGACAGAGATGATTTATACGCAGTTGGATTCGTCATGGTCTACAATGGTAAGGAAAGCTATGGATGTGACTCTAAAACTAGCAGGTCCTTTTGAATCGCTTAGTATTCTCCATTTATGACCCTACTAGATCCCAGGAGCCACAAGTTCGACAGAGATAAGCCATACACCGTTGGATTAGTCATGGACACCGGTGGGAAAATCTACGACTGACTAAAACTGGCAGGCCATGGCATTCACTTAGTAATCTCCATTTGTTCCTATCACTTTGAGATTTTTTAAATACGTTATAATTCCAATTTATACGGGAGCGCTTTGGTTTTGTTTATAATAAAAGCATTACTTAATCTTTTAGGTTATTAGGCTAGGAATTGTTATGTTACAATCTACCCTTGATTTCAGTGGATGGAAAATACTATTTTTAATTGAGTAAAATCTTTCACTAAATGAATTTTTGTTTGTTTGTTTGTTGCTCTTCCGAGGAATTGTTTTAACTAGTCCTTCCCAGCAAGACAATTATGCAGAGAAAATGGTTGATCTAAATTACTTCTGATAGCCAGCTGATAGAGAGATAGACAAACATTCTAAATTATATCTTCGAATTCCAAAAAAATCATCTTTCATAACTTTGCCATATGGTTATTATTAGGAGAGAAATTAGACAGGCATTGGAAAAATGTAATTAATATTTAGGTCCTTTGGGGCGGGAGGGGAAAGACTGCATTACGAGGTCGAGTAACTCTTTGCGGGACCTGCATCCTTATTTCGGGTAATAATTTTTCTGAGTGAATTTTACTATGTATTAGTTTGTGTAGAAATGATAATAGAAAATTAACGCTTCTATTTTAACTCCTTCAGCGCGCTAGAAAATTATCTAGCGTTCGGTCTTAGGTCGCAGTGTGTGAATTGATGAAGTGCATAATTGACGTATTATTAGGATCAAAGAGGTGCTTCGTAGTGTTGTAGCTAAAGCAACGGATAATAAATCACAACGTTGCAGGTTCGAATCTATCCACAGATACGTGGAAAAAAATTCTACTATAAATCAAGACGAGAGAGTAAAACATGTCATTGAATAAATGCATGATGTAATCAAGGTTCAGTTTTTTCTAAAAGTACTGTAAAAATATGCATAATTCCGTTTACTAAAATAGTAAATTTCCTCAGTATGTAACTTGGTACTATTTTGGTTGCATACAAGTGAAAAATAACAGTTGGGCTAACGTTGGACCACATGTACATTGGAATTACCATATAGTTTGCTCTACGTTGAACTTCGCTTCTAGGGCCAACGTTATCGCTAACGCTAAGGCCAGCGGCCAACGACCAAATAGTACGAAGGCCGAACAGTACTGAAAAACGTTAATCTGACGTTAAAACGTACAATCAGATTTTCAATGGTCCAACAAGAATTTGCTACTTGGAGTACACACTATTTTGTATTATATTTGTTGTTACTAATACAATTTGCAATATAATTACTAAATGAAATTTCTATATTACTATTGAGTTGATCCTTTATAATGCGACCCTCGCCCTCTTCCTGATTAGTCAATTTGGCCAGCTGCCAAAAAAAGGTTGGAGACCCCCTGGAGTAGATTATAACGTTTTTCTGAATAATGATTGAATTAGCTATTTGGGAAGATTGCTCGTTAGTATTCACAGTGCATTGTGAATATTATACTTGTTAATAATTGCTCTGGGATAAATAGCTACTACTGAACTATGATGTATGCAGCGAACGCAAGTTTTCTGTAAGATTAGAAATTATATTTTACAGCTGTAAGTAATGTTTCTGTTACAGTACCACACAAATCTGCTTTATGTGGTCAATAGTGTAAAAACACAGAAGAGGTATAAAATGAGTGAAGACAATAAACGGTCAGGAAAGTGGAAATAATATAATGCATTATGCTAGAATAATAACTTCCATGGGGAAGCAGAAGCTGGGGGGCCTATCTCCCTCAACTCACCACCTCCACCCTATTACCATGGAACCATTGAGGAAGAACACAAACTGTACAGAAATAGCAATTTTTCGCAGGAATTCTCAGAAACCGCTCGAGAACATGTTTCATTCAAGAAGTATACACATACTTATATTCAAACATTCTCTTCTCCAGCTTCTCACCCCTTCCACTGCCAGGTCTAGAGTGGGGCGTGGCTTACCCTCATCAAACCTTTGAGAGGTAGACTAGAATAGCTATATAAAATGTTATCTTTTTATTGGTGTATCGGATATGTTTGCAATTAAAATTATTAGAATTGTTTCTTCACAAGGAATAAAACAAAAAATGTTGCTCTTTCTAGCTTAGTTGGCTGCAAAGTTAGTCGTATTGTAATTTGGAGGAAACAAAGTAATTTTATTTATTTGTTAATAATTTAATTCTGAAAATCTAGAAGACAAATGTACGTTCTAAGTATTTCAACCCGTGCATAAACTTCTGAAGAATGCTCCAAAACTTTTATTTTCTATTAAAGATACCCAGTTCCTTAGAAAATGAAGATATACGGTAGCAGTTTTCTGTCCATAAGCACCAACAGTAAACAGAAGTAGAAGATCCTCTTAAGGCATAACGGTACGTGTAAGGCGAATACTTGAGACGAATCGTCGGCCTGTTGACCTCACTGGAATCTAGTACGGTCCGGCCTTGAGGCTGAGCTACAAGTGTGTGGGCTTTCCCGCCGGCCGAGACAACGTCCGTCAACACTCACATGTCTGTATGAGTGCAACATTGTTCTAGTGAACGTCTTTTTAATTTGATCATACATTTTGTGGTTTGTGTTTAGTGTTTTATTTACTCTAATTAGTATTTAAAGTGAGATGTCAACTTAGTCAAAAGATAACATTCTTGACTTTATTGAAAAATATAGCTCTTGCGAGTGCATTTGGAAAAGAAAATGCAAAGCGAACCATAGTAGGAAGATGCGAGACAGCACATACAAAGAGTGGTTAAAAAGATCGATCCTGCACCAGCAAAGGATACCGTTATAAAGAAGATTAATAACCTTCGCACCAAAATGTACGTATGTGTGGAGGGGTCCATCTCAAAACGTCGAAACTGAAAAACGGTCAAAACGTATACAAAAATGGACAAATAGTATACAGAAAGTGACAAAACGTCGAAAACCTCAAACGGTCAGGTCGTCGAAGTGTCAGAACGTCGAAACTGAAAAACGGTCAGAACGTATACAGAAAGGGAAAAATCGTATACAGAAAGTGACAAAACGTCGAAAATCACAAACGGTCAGATCGTCGAAACTACAACACGGTCAGAACGTATACAAAAATGGACAAATCGTATACAGAAAGTGACAAAACGTCGAAAATCACAAACAGTCAGATCGTCGAAGTGACAGAACGTCGAAACTACAACACGGTCAGAACGTATACGAAAAGGTACAAATCGTATACAGAAAGGGTGAGAACGTCTAAACGAGGAAAAAACAATCACAGAAAGGGAAAATTGTTCAGGAAGGGGTCCAGGCCAAAACGCAAAACGTTGAATTGTCAACTTCTAAACCTTAACACGATGACAACGTCTACAGAAAGTGGCTAATCTCTACATAAAGTGACAAAACATCGAAAACCACAAAGGGTCAGATAGTTGAAGTGACAGAACGTCGAAACTAGAACACGGTCAGAAAGTATATAAAAATGGACAAATCGTATACAGAAAGTAACAGACAAAACGTCGAAAATCACAAACGGTCAGATCGTCGAAGTGACAGAACGTCGAAACTACAACACAGTCAGAACGTATACGAAAAGGGACAAATCGTATACAGAAGGGTGAGAACGTCTAAACGAGGGGAAAACAATCAAGAAAAGGGAAAATTGTTCAGGATTAAATCCCAACGAAATAAAAATACTTAAACGCAAAGGGGTCCAGGCCAAAACGCAAAACGTCGAAGTGTCAGAAAATCTAAACCCTGACACGATGAAAACGTCTGCAGAAAGTGACAAATCTCTACAGAAACTGACAAACGTCTAAAACCCGAAACGTTCAGATCAGCGAAGTGACAGAACGTCTAAGCTCCAATACAGTCAGAACGTTTAAATAAGGGCAAATCGTTTACAGAAGAGGTGAAATCGTCTAAAGCTACAAACCCTCAGATTGTCCAAGTGTCAGAACTTAGAAAGTCTACTAACTAGCTAATTCTATGGCTTATGGAACTTGCAAGTTCATCGCCGCAGTAACAAACATTCGCCATTGGATTCTATCCTGGGCAATATCAAGCCAGTTTTCATCACGAACACCTACTTCTTTAAGATATCTTCAAATATTGTCCTCCCACCGACGCCTCGGTCTTCCCAATGGCCTCCTTCCAGCCGACCTTCCAACTAGGATAGAATATAATCTTAATTTTTCCCCCACCCGAGCTACATGGCCTGCCCATCTTAGTCGTCGCGATTTCATTATTTTTACAACATCTGGTGAATCGTACAGTCCGTGCAGTTCTTCATTATGCAGTCTCCTCCACTCTTCAGTCATTTCGTCGCGTTTCGGCCCATATATCTTTCTCAAAACCTTATTTTCAAATATACGTAATTTATGTTCATCTGCTACGGTCTTACTAAAAATTCCGCAACCGTAAAGTATTACCGGCAAAATAACAGTTCTGTATATTTTTAATTTCAATTTCCTTGATATTAATCGCCATGGTAGAAGTTTTTGGACTGAATCGAAACATGCGTTCTCAGAACGTCTACAGAAATGAAAATATGGTTTACTAAAAAGTTAAAAGAAAATGGACAAAAATGAAATTTAAAAAAATAATTTTAACGCTAAAGCGGTAAATAAATCCAAATAAGCTCTTTGTTACAGCGGTTTAGCAACAAAGAAAATGAAAACTTAATAATAATAGCTTCGTAATAATACTCACAAACAGTTCAAAGTAGCACTGGTGTTTTTACATTTGAAGTGGCCCAGAAATATGAATTTGGTTGTTTGACCTCTTTAACATTTTTACATTTTTAATATTTATATTCGTTATATGTCAATAGTTCAAACCAGTATTCTTTTATTTCCCCCCTGTGATTTACTAATAGTGCCGCATACCAAAATGTGTTTCCAGACGTTTACGAAATATATTATTAATTATGTGCGGACTGACTTTTCATATTAAGTTAAAAAAAAAGCTACTTCTTCCGTTAAAGTCTTTTTGACAAAGACCAAAACGTAATCGAACTCTACAAAATGGTATCCATCCAAATGAGATCGTCAGTACAGAACAAATGTCAAGGTTTTTTTTATTCGTGTGTGTGTGTGTGTGTGTGTGTGTGTGTGTGTGTGTGTGTGTGTGTATGCGTGTGTGTGTAACTGTAAAACCTTTTAGTTTGTTTTACCGAAAAAGGCACAGTATCGCTTCTTTTTTTATTACCATTCCTTCCCTTTCCTTTTTTGGGGATGGAAGCCAGATGTAGGAATGAGAATATTGGTGACACTGAGACAGTGTTTGTGACGACGTTCGATTAGAATGACAGAATCATTCGCGCTGTTCGAGATTTTACTATCAAATTGTTCGTGGGCGTGTGTCTTCGTGCGTGATTTGTGTGCGTGTGTGTGTGTGAGGGATTTCAATCCCAGCGAACCTGGCAACTAAATGTGTGTCCTTTTGGTAGTGCGGACGCAAAATAAGTTTATAAGTCATTATTGAAAATCGAGTTTCGTAAAAGACTTCGACATCTTTTTGTTTTGAATTCTGATATATTTAAGCCGATTAGGCCTGCGACTCGTGGGCATGAGTGTTAATCACTCATCCACTCTCCCAAAGTGATTATAGTACGTTGCTATGTTCTTTTGTTTTTAACATTTGCAAGTCGAGCTCTGATTTTGTATTCGAAATGAAAAGAAAGTGTGAAAACAAGGTGACAAATTATTTCCAAAAGTACAGAAAACAGGAAATAAACCTGAGAGCGACAATGGTACCGCTAGTGATTCTGCAGTAGTGACTGTACATAGTGTTTATCCTTCGCCGAGTGTTTCACACGTAAGTGACGCCGCAACAACCACCTCAGAATCGGCAACAACGGCATCACAGCATGAAGCCAATACAGGTAATATTTCGAATTCTGATTTTCCCTCTGTATGGTCTGAGGAACAGTGGTTGGAGCGTAACGAAAAACATACATGGTTGATAGCAAGAAATGGGTATTTAGAGTGTGATTATTGCTGTTCCGTAGGTTATTTAGGGCCTGATAAAAGCCAGGGATTAACATTAGGTAAAGAATGGGTTAAGTGTCAAACTTCATTTAATGGCACAAATAAAGAGTATCAGTTGAAGTCTTTAAGAACATAAATTTCGGCCCACCAGCTATCTATAGCGCATCAAACGGTAACAGAAATTCTTGCTGAATCTAAAAAACAGACATTTGAACATGCTGTTTCGAAACAAGAGGAACATTCAATTGATGCGACAGAAAAGATCTTCAATACTTCATATTATTTAGCTAAGAAGGATAGACCATTCAGTGATCATAAGGACCTAATTGATTTGCAAAGGAAAAACGGTATTGATGTGGGGTTAACTCTTCATTCTCGTTATAGTACTACAGAAATAATAAAACACATATCATCTGAAATGAAGAAGAGGTTAACAATGAAATTAACTTCTGAAAACCACAAATTTTCTCTCCTGGTAGACGAATCAACAACTCTCGGCAGGGAATCAGTTTTAATCCTTTACATTAAAACCACCCTAACTGGTAAAGAAGAAATAGTTTTTCTTGATTTAGTAACTCTCAGTGATCAGAAAGCAAACACAATAGCCAATGAAATTTTAAATTGTTTGTATTATTATCGGTTAACAGACACGTTTCTTCGGAATAATCTAATTTGCATTGCTTGTGATGGGGCAAGTGTGATGGTTGGTAGGGCCTCTGGTGTTGGAAAACTTCTTAAGGACAAGTTGCAACAACCAAATATTATTATATGGCACTGTCTTAATCATCGAATCGAACTTGCTGTCCACGATTCTGTTGCTGACATAAATGCTATAAATCACTTCAAAAGTTTCATGGACGCATTGTACGCTTTATTCAACCAATCACCAAAACAAATGAATGAACTGAAAAGAGTCGCAGCTTCTGTAAGTGTACAATTACACAAAATTGGCAGAGTATTAGATTCGCAGTGGGTTTCGAGCAGCTTTAGATCAGTTTCTGCAGTATGGGATTTGTATGTAGCATTGATGACTTTTTTCGAAACTGCTGCCAATGATGGTGCTAGAGCACTGAATGAAAGAAAAAAAATACACGGTATTTTATTACGCATGGAGTCAATATAGGTTTTGAAGGATCTAGCTTTGATGTATGATGTGCTATAAGAGTTGGCAAATTTGTCTTTGCAGCTGCAGGAGAGAAAAGTTACTGTAACCCGCGCTGATAAATTAATCAGAAGAACTATCAGAGTTATTGAAACAGTTAAAGAAAATCGAGGACAAAAAGAAAAAGAGGCAATGAAAGCTTCAGAGAGCATGACTTACTCAGGACCTTGCTTAAAAAATAACAAGAAAATAGTTTGCATAAACAGACTGCAGTTCCTTACAAGTATTATCAACAATCTCAGTGCCCGTTGTTTCACCACTGTTTACTCATGTCGTAGCCAAACTGAGAGTAAGACAGGTGCAAATGAATGTGAATTGTATAAGAAACTAATGGTGGTTTTTGAAGTTCTGAGTCCTGACATGTGGCCGGAAGATTGTAAAAATAATCTGAGGTGAAGAGAGTGTAATGAGAATGTGTTCACAATTTCGTCTCCCTAACGCTAGGACAATAGTAAATGGTTTCCGACGAAGGGGGAAAGAAAGTTCCGAACACCCTGCTCCTCTTAAAACGTGCAGTTCAGTCAATACCATGCACCATAGATGAATGTGAACGTGGATTCAGTGCAATGAACATAATTGTAAATAAACTTCGAACAAAACTACTGATACAGAATGTTTCGTGTGTGATGTTTATAAAACTGAATGGACCACCCCTTTCTAAATGGAACGCTCGCCCCTACATTACTTCTTGGTTACTGCACCACCGTTCAGCGAATGACACCAGAACTCGACAGTGTGCGGACGAGGAAGAGGAGGAGAGGGGAATATGGAAACTCTTTTGATAGGCGAGTAAATATTCCATTTACTGCATGCATCATGCATTTTTGTTATGCAGCCATGCTGAAACGTGTACTGAGAGCTATGTAAACGTGTTTTTGTTTCTTTTGTTTTTACACTAACACGTTTACATAATATGAAAATGAGTTTACATATTTTCCTTTGTATTTAACCTTTGATTTGTCCTCTGTTTCAAAGATTTTAATATGCAAGTTGCATATCAGAATTATCATCATATTCAGCCATTTTCTATCCACTGCTGGATGAAGGCTTCCCCTTTTTCTTTCCACATATCTCGATCTGTTGCTACCCTCATCCATGTAGCTCCTGAAAAACGCTTGATTTCATCTACCCCTCTAACATTTGGACGTCATCTCGGTCATTTCTTTTCTCTAGGAATCCAATGTTTGTCGTCCATCTTCCATCTGTTCGTCTAGCTATGAGACCGGCCCACCTCTACTTCATCGTCTTCGCAGTCTTGATTACACCCTCTACCTTTGTTTGTGCGCGAATCCATTCATTTGTCTTCCTGTCCCTCCTGGTTATTCCTAGCATGCATCTCTCCATTGTTCTTTGTATGACTCTCAATCTTTGTGTCATTTGTGCATTCAATGTCCAAATTTCACAGCCGTACATCATCACAGGTAAGACACATTAATTATAATCTTTACGCTTCAGACACATTGGTAGTTTGCTTTTGAAAATAAAGTGTAGTCTTCCAAACGAACTCCACGCCATTTTACATCTTCTATTTATTTCATCAGTCAACTTGGCACTCGATGCTGTGAGCTGGCTTAGGTAAACATAATCATCAACTATGCCTATTGTCTCTCCGCTAATCTTTATTTCCCTTTTTGCAGCATGTTGATTGTATATGACCTTTGTTTTACTTAAATTCATTTTCAGGCCGATTTTCGAACTCTCATTACAGAGTTCTTCCATTCTGGTTTGTAGTTTTTCTGCACTTTAAACAAACAGGATTATATGATCAGCGAATCGTAGGTGATGAAGCTATTCGCCATTAATTTTTATTCCAACTTCATCCCAGTTCAAATTTTGGAACACTCTCTCCAGGACCCCAGAAAACAGTTTGGGAGAAATTGAATCTCCTTGCCTTACCCCTTTTCTTACTTTAAATTTTTCACTTCTCTCCAGGACCGCAGAAACGTTTGGGAGAAATTGAATCTCCTTGCCTTACCCCTTTTCTTACTTTAAAGTTTTCACTTTCTTGATGTAGTCTAATAAGCGATGTAGCAGTCAAGTAGATGTTTCGCAGTAACGTGATGTTTGCACTAACGCGTCTGTTTCGAGACATTCGAGAATGGAGTGGCGCATATTCGATTTTCATAGTTGAATAAATGTTATCGTAACTTTCCAATTTCTCCCATAATGCAGCAAATGCCGAATTCCAATATGTTATATAAATACAAGAATATTCTTATATGCAGTTCGGCATTTGCTGCATTATGGAAGAAATTGGAAAATTACGATAACATTTATTCAACTTATGAAAATCGAATATGCACCACTCTATTCTCGAATGTCATGAAACAGACGCGTTAGTGACACGAAGATGTCTATATAAGAAAACACCGAAGGGAGGGGACCTCCCTGGTACTATTTATTTTACCACTACACCACTGGATGTAGCTAATAATGAAATAAAGAATAGTTTTCAGAAAGCATGTTTAGTCTTATTCTGAAAAGTCATGAACATAAATGTAGCGCCATAACACTCACCCGAACTGTATGTTTGGTCAGTATGATGAGCTGGACTCGTCAGCCTATTTCCAAGTAGTATAGAGGTGTGCTCTGCACTGAGGACCTAGTAATGTCACAGTACTCTCTATGATTCTTCAATGTCTGTTTACTGTGACACCTTGCATATATAAAACCCAGTTTTCCCCTTTTAGGGAAATGAGGAGGTTAAGCAACTACATGGTCATCACGTTTCCAGGGGAGGTGATGGCCCATGCAGTTTGAAACTCCTGTGTCTTCCACTCATACAGTCCGGAAGAGTTTTCTTGAGCTATAAACATAATTAAAACTGACATCCATAATAGGTTACATAATGATAGAGTTACATGAAACTTGTTTATACGTAGGCGTCTTCCGCCTATCATATTGTCTATGTAATTATTTGTTAATCACTGCAATGTATCAACAACATACGATACAAAAAGTTTAACTGAAAGCAGTTGTGTTGTTTATGCACATTAAACTATGTAAACTCGAATACGGTCCTCGGTTCGACCGATATCCCTTACATGCCCCCACCAAAATAATTCATATATAAACAAAGTTTTATGTGAAATTCGTCTTTATTCCTTTAGCCGTATATATTACCATCCACCATATTGCTTAGATGTAACACTATCACCGTTGATATCTATGTATATAGCATATAAAAATGTAGAATTGTTAATGCACTATCACCAAAATCACTAGAAAACACGTAGAGGCTTTATATATTGCCGTATATATATGAAAATAAAAAAAACTATTCACCGCACTAAACTGGAAAATAATAAAAAAAATTACGATAAGAAAATATATGACAAATCACTGGGTATAAGCCTTTATACAATTGTTGCTCCACTGAAGGAGTCCATAGTCCGTTTTCACATATCGCTGGATGAACTGGATGAATGCTGCTAATTCCACCAAGGTATTGGATTTATCCTCTGGATGAGTGCTGCTTACTACGTTGGTAATGTTTCTCCACTGCTGCCTTCCTATGATTATATCTATAATATAATTTAGATAAGTGTGCATTGCCAGCTGAGTGTGGTCGTTTTATGAGAGTATGGCGCTTTCGTTCATACTAAGTAGGATAGAAATTCGTCGGAAGACGTATCTTCTAACGAGAAGATATAGGATTTTTTAGGAGTTTTTGGTTGAGATGCTTTGATTATAGGGTTTTGTTTTTTGTGCATGGGGATTGCTGGAGGTGGAGAAGATGGTAATATTGTTGTCGAAGTGGAAGTCACGTATGAAGTTTGTGGCTTATCAAATAAAGAAATGGGAATTTCGTATATGTGCCCCTGATCAGTGAGAGAAATGGGGGGAACATCATAAACATGTTGTTCCGAAAATAAAGTAACAGACAGGTGTAGAGATAGAATTTCGATTAAAAGCTATTTGTTCAATTTGCAACACTACTTCTAGGCTGTTTAAATTTCCAAAGACTTGTAAAAATATAGGCTAGAATAATTAGTATCAGACATATCAGACTTATCGCCAGGATTAGCAAAGCACTTTTTATCATCGTTCCCTGAAAATAGAGAATATAAAAAACTTAGTGCCTGGCGTCTTCTAAAGTTTTAATTCTCTTAGATATAACATAAAATATGTACCCTAAAGCCATAGCAATTGTCAAGAATAATACCACTACTATTATAATTATGCAAATATTTCTATATGATAAGTCAAATTCTAAGGGTTGGATTCGTTTGCTCTGAATTTTTATGGAATTTAATTGCGCTGTTAGTTTGTCCAATTGACAAATAGTAGAATTTTCTACAAGTTCTGTGTTATTTAAAATTAAATGATGGGTCGCTGTCTGTATCTGCATCTTTGAAGGTAATATCATATCCTTAAAAATTATATGGTCAAATTCATTGTAATGAAAGAAGAGCGAAGCGTTATTGGTGTTTACGTAAGGCTTACTGTGAGAAATACCAGTTTCAGATTTGTAAGTTCTATGAAAGGGCACTAAAGAAGAAAGTTATATACCCGCGTCTGTATATCTGTATACATAATTGGCATTAGAGTCGAAAGTTTGAATTTGACATGAAGAAAATGTATGGTTGTACACCAGTTCTGTTATACAATTAGCTTTTTGTGAATTTCTGAAACTGTGTGGCTGACAAACATATAAGAATTTTTCAAATGAACAAAATTGTTCTTCAATTTCTAGGAATTCATTGCCAGATGTAAAGGCGAAACGAAGGAGTGAAATAGTTGTTTGTACCTTATGGTATAAAAATCCCAAATTTACAACTTCAAGAAGCGTGGACATTGATGAAGTTTTAATCAAAGGTACAAGTCGACGTTTTTAGTCTGGAAATTAAAAGAAACTAAAAATGTTTACTAAACTGTGTACAACAGGCTTACGTCATGCTTGTAAATAGTATCCCTGAGTAGTTCGTGTTCTGAAACAAGTTTCAAAGCTTGGTCTTCTGCTAAAATTTGTGGGGAGAGTATGGGACATAAATTGTTTGATCTCACTTTGGGCCAAATAATGGGCATATAGTGCCGAAAGTTTACGTGTTTCCTGTGCTAAGGCACAAAAGGATTTCAATAAATGAGTTTGCATTCCCAGGAATGTGTTTTAACTTGGAGAACTATGTTCTTAACAATTTTAATTTCCTGAGAAAAACAACAGATTCTCATGCTGTCTGAGCTGCTCTACCGAAGAAGCTAAACGACGCTGTTGAAATAAGTTTGTCAATGACAAGCCAAACGATCCAATTCCAAATAAAAAGGAAAGAAAGTTTCTTTTAGTGCGTGTGTTATTCACACAAGAAATAGTCTGGGTGGCTGATATTTTGAAATGACAAGAAATAGTATCCTCAATATATCGAAAAATTGCTTTTTCAAGATTTTTAATTTCCTGCCTAACTTCGCTCCAAGCAACACAATTCTCCTTGGATGGGTAAGTTGTTTGTAAATTCAGGTTAGAACGAACCGCTATATACGTATATATCAGTATGTGAATTCACTGCCAGACCCCTTGTTAGTCAGAGTTGCTCAAATCTGTGGTATGATTATTTTATGGAATTCGTTGGGACTTAATGCCATGGAAAAGCTAATAGTTGCATAGAGACGGCTATTAGAAATACATGCTCCATTTAAATTCTTTTCCCTGTAGAAAAAAATAAAGGAAGCCAATTTTAGTTTTTCGAATTTACATTAAAAAAACTTTGATATTTTGCTATAAGAAACATAATAACTTAATACTACTAAAAATGAAAGGTCTTCTGTAAAATGTGGGCTCTATAATATTAGCCACTGTGAATAACGCTAACGTGGCATATCGTGCTATAAATTACCATATGCTTGCATGTGTGAAAAAGAGCACTACACGAGTCTCAAATTATCAATTGCCATACTGTATCTCTGCTAAGGCCCGTTTTCATAGACATTTCTTGAGCAAATGCTTGAGTAAATTGGCTCGACTTAACGGGGTCTTCTACTTCTCTCAGCGCTAGAAAATTTACTATTGGAGCTTATGGACAGAGAATGGATACCGAATATCTTCATTTTCTAAGGAACTGGATATCTTTAATAGAAAGGAAAAGTTTTGGAGCATTCTTCAGAAGTGTATGAACGGGTTGAAATACTTAGAACGTACATTTGTTTCCTAGTTTTTCAGAAATAAATTATTAAAACATAAATAAAATTATTTTGTTTTCTCTAAATTACAATATGACTAACTTTGCAACCAATTACGCTAGAATGATCAACTTTTTTTTGTTTTATTCCTTGTGATCAAACGATTCTAATAATTTTAATTGCAAACATATCCCATACACCAATAAAAAAATAGTATTTTTATATAGCTATTCTAGTCCACCTCTAAAAGTTTTGATGAGGGTAAGCCACGCCCGACTCTAGGCCTGGCAGTGGAAGGGGCGGGGAAGTTGGAGAAGCGAATGCCTGAATATGTGTATACCGCTTGAATGAAACACGTTTTCGACCAGTTTCTGTGATTCCTACGAAAAATTGCTAATTCTGTAGAGTTTGTGTTCTTCCTCAATGGTTCCATGCTAAGAGGGTGGAGGTGGTGAGTGGAGGAGGATTACCCTCCCCCCAGGTTTTGCTTCCCCATGGAAGTTATTATTCTAACATAATGTAATATATTATTTCGACTTTCCTGACCGTGTATTGTCTTCACTCATTCTATACCTCTTCTGTATTTCTTGCACTATTTATCACATAAAGCAGATTTGTGTAGTACTGTAACAAAAGCATTACTTACAGCTGTACAATATAATTTTTAATCTTACAGCAAACTTGCGTTTGCTGCATATATCATAGTTCAGTAGTAGCTATTTATCCCAGAGCAATTATTAACAAGTATAATATTTACATTGCACTGTGAATACTAACGAGCAATCTTCCCAAACAGCTAATTCAATCATCATTCGGAAAAAGTTATAGTCTACTCTAGGGGTTCTCCAACCTTTTTTGGCAGCTGGCCAAGTTGACTAATCAGGAAGAGAGCGAGGGCCGCATTATAAAGGATCAACTCAATAGTAATATAGAAATTTTCATTTAGTAATTATATTGCAAATTGTATTGGAAAGTGACAAGAGACAAGAAAAAATAATGAGTAAATACTTCATTTTCTCTTGGGTTCAAGAATTTATTTATGGACTTTAAGCGTTTAAGGTTCAGGCCGGGATAGGGGAAGCACAACGATGTGCAAAGTAGGGATGTCAACGACTTGCTCGATTCGAGTCGGCTCTCAGTACCTACTCGAGTCGAGTCGAGTCAGTGGTCACAACTGCTCGAATCGAGTCGAGTCGGCACTCACTATGTGCTCGAGTCGAGTCGGCGCTCAGTAGCTGTTCGAGTCCAGTCGAGTCGGTACTTAGAACTGCTCGAGTCGAGTCGGTACTTAAAAATGCTCGAGTCGTTGCTCAGAGAGACTTACACTGCGACTAGGTTACAGTGAGTCGAGCTCGAGAGACGACTCAACTCGAGCGTTAGACTCGCCGCTCGAGCCGAGCGGATTGACATCCCTAGTGCAAAGGCAGAGACCCTAGCCTTACAGAAGGTACCATCCCAGCATTCGCCTGTTGAGACTAAGGAAAAACCTCAGTCAGGATGGCCGGCCGGAGCAGGGTTCGTACGCTCGACATACCCAATGCCGCTTGGTTGGCAGATAAGGAATCCAATTATTTTTCATTACTTTTTCTTACTCCTTGATTAAATTCAAAATGTTTTAGCGAATTTTTGAAGAAAATATAAATTCATTTTGATCTGGCCCGGGCCAAGACTCAAAAGCTTTTGTTCCTCTAAAAGTGATTCAAAATGTCGCGCTTATTGCAAAGGGAGCAAAATCAACACCAGTCTCTATTTAAAATTTTGAAGTTGCCTCCCGTAGATGTATTCCCGGGACGCCACTGCTTTCAGCAACATCATCATGTGATTCTGCACATGCACTTTGATATGTACATTTTTTTTATTGCAAAGCTCTACCATATGTGCAATAGGAGCCGAATTAAAGCCCTGGTACGAAGGTTGAGAACTACCCCGTATAGAGGATGTGTTTAAGACTAATGTAACGTTGTCCACATAAGATAGACTTAAAAGTGAGCTGAGTTATACAGACTTTTACAATAGCCTAGTCGTAAAAATAGGCCAGTAATAATTGAATTCATTTTTTTT
>JAGDQP010034863.1:0-19875 GCA_022664845.1 Lepisma saccharinum | reverse complement strand
CAACTACATTCGTATCCGTAGTTGAAATTTATCGACGAACGGACGGATACGATCTGTGCATATTTGAACTCGCCTCGCCAAGACTTTTTCAAACGACACCTCAGCCATCTTCGTAGCAGTTCCTGAATTGAAATTTGTTTAGGGACTGACCTAATCTACGCAACTTCGAATTCGCCTCGCCGAGACCTTGCGAGCGACACCTCAACCACCCTAGTAGTTCTTAAGTTGAAATGTCTCGACAAACTGACTGACGGCGAGAGATGATCTATGTGGCTTTGACCTCGTCTCCGGAAGACCTTTCTAACGACACCTGAGTCTTTTCTGTGGCTCTAGTAGGCCCTGAGTTGAAAATTTAGATCGACAGATGGAGAGAGAGCGGTGATCACTATCTAATCTTCCCATCTCCAGCTGCTGAAGCTCCAGAGCATTGTTTTATACATTGACAAATGTTTTCCCGTGGGACAAATTGTTTTTTAATGTAGTTAACTATTAATTATACAAAGCACAAGCTGATTAAAGCTACATGGTCATGGTCAAAGCAATGACGTACATGGTCAAAGCAAAGTTCTTTTCAAGATGAAGATAAGGAATAGTACACTTTTCTTAAAAAAAAAAAAAAAGGATAGAAAGGGAACAGAGTAACTTCGTATATTTAACGAGAATTTTAAGTCAATCTATTTACAGGATCATTACAATATAGCATTAATACTAATTTTTATTGAATTAATTTCATTTTTACTTTAGTATTAAAATGCATAACATACATGCAAATAGTACCACGATATTTAGATGCAAAGTTGAACACTTGTTTGATGATGAGATACACTGAAAAAATTTACCGTATTCCAAGTGTTTTGCTGCACATAAATGAAAAATCTTGCACGTACTGGTGCACGCATTCACTGAAGTTTGAACATGACCTACTAAGCTTGCTGCATAATATCTCTCGAACATTTTGGGATCATCTCTTAATCTGAACTGCATCAATTCCAAGGAACCTGGTGTAATATCCGGTAAAGCATAAAAATATCGAAACGTATATTCTTTTTCCCAAATTGGTGTGTCTTCCACTCCCTCTTGCGATTTTTGAATCTTTGAAAGGTTCAGGAAATATTGCTCGTAATCTATTATCTGTAACGAAAAGTTTCGGTATGGTTATGTCTGTCAGCCTGAGTCAAAGATGACAAAAGACCTTTATTAAAATTAAGTCAGAGACAATCTCACTGGATGTATGCTAAATATAAACACACAGTAACCAGTTAAATAATCAAATGCTCTCGAATAGTTAAGGATATTTGCCTATAAACCTACACCCTTTCATTCATTTTATACATAAAAAAAAACAACGTGAATTGCTGTTTTTGTGCTCTCTTATGCGTATCCTTTCAGCACTATTATTTAAGGCGTGTACGTAAAATAGTCACATGGTACAAAGTTTGGTGAATACGGAGGATGTGAAGATAAATGAGAAGTGACCAATTTTTTTTTCTTTTACAAGAAACTAGTTGAACCGATTTAGTTGCGTGCGCTAATACGTTGATGTGTTCTACCAGCTAATTTGTAAACTCAGGTATTTATGCCCCTTTTAATCTCATTTTGGTGCCTCAAAAAAACGTCTGTGCTGAAAATTCAAGGCACTGTTTGAGCTTGTAGAATCAATTTTTGATTAACAATTCCCTCCGGAAAATAGCAAAAAAAGACTTGAATACCATTTAAAACATCGATCTGTGTCATTTTCAAGCGCTTTGCTAAGACATTTTTAAAATTTATTATACCGAATTTGTTGATAATATTATTTCGTACATGCTGTCCGGTCTGTTAACAAAATTTCACTGAGCTAACACAGGGCTTTGGCACTGATTTTTGTTTCAATTTTATACATTCCATCTGCGAATCTTCGAACAGTTAAGATCGAAAACAATTTGGAAAACACATTGTTCCCGACACGTTGCTTACTGTTTCTTTAATGACTTCTGCACAGGAAACACACACAATCTTTGTTATTGGTCGTGGTTAAGGTGATAAATTCAAGAAGACTTTGTTAAGTTCCAAATTTAATCTATCAAATCTAAGCAGATAAGCTAAATACTGTACTTCCATTTTTCCGAGACTCATAATGTTGGCGGCTTGGGACTATCGACTAATGTATGTAAACATTGCTGATTTGGTTTAATTGAATTGATTTGTAATGACGGAAAGGAAAATGAATCCAATAAAACTTCATTCCAGATGTTCTTGTTGTAAAAGGAGCGTCATTTCAGGACGAAAGGAACCCAAACATTCGGTTTTCGGATCGTGAGGATTGTGATAAATACTCTCGGAAAAAAAAAAAAAGTTCTTCAACCCATCGACGGATTCATGTTTGATATTCTTTCGTAAAGCATTTATTGTTTTAAATTTATTGTGCCGTAGTTTTCATTCATGACTAAACGTAAACTCTACAATTGTTAAAACAGTGATGATGGTTTCGTCCACATAATTTGGAAAAGTCTTATATTTTCACTTGAAAATAAATCATTCTGATGTCCCCAGTTAGGGTTTACTATATCCTAACCTTGTAGCAGTGCTTTTATTTTGAGAACTTCAAAACTGCCCCAAGTACAGGTACTCGATTGTGCTTCACCAAACTTGGACAGATTGGACTTGGACCTAATTAGTAACAGATTGGAACTAATTTTCAACTTTAATCAAGATATGAAAAGCAAAGAAGGCTCACCAGTGCTCGAAGTGGGTTAGAAAAGATAAGGGAACGCTTGGAGAAGTGGGTTCGAAAAGTAAAAGTACGTTTGCACCTAGTGGTGGCGATTGTCTATTGAAAGTAAAGGCAATGAGCTCTTATTAATAATAATAATAATAAAAAAAAGTAGGGATATGCCAAATCCAAAATGAACAAGATAAGAGTACGGAGTGCTCTTCGTGCCCCCCACTTCGAGCCCACTCTACCAACGTTTGAAAAGTTTTCTTGTCCATTAAATGGGAGGAAATCTTTCAGGGTAGGGTTTTTTTTTAAACATCCATAGTTCTTGAACTTCTTACCTAATTTTACTGTGGTATTATTGCATTTCTTCAATTAATTTTTAATTTGTTTTCTTTTGATTGCAAAGGTGAACATTTCTTAATTTGTTCGATTATCCTTATTTTGAATATAGAGATAGTACAAATATATATTTGCTGGAGTATTCGGGACTTTTAAAAAGAAGATTAAAACTATTTACATTAGCTATTAACCTATTAATTGATATAGGAAATTGTGTTTTCACTTGTTGTAGGGATTACTCTTGGAACTATACAGGGTAATTCTCTCGCTAGAAACCCCAAACTATTGTGTATAAACATTTTTGTTATTGAGATAATGATGTGAAAATTTATATACACGTAACACCAACGATGGAAAACAACATGGAACCCCTGCAATATAATACTCATCCAGGTTTGCGTCCTCGCATCTCGGCAGTTGAGTCAAATAAAATTTACATATTCGAAAGCGCCTATTCCTCGTTTGTAAAGACAGGTCCATTTAAATCGTGCCAGATGGTATTTCGAACTAACTAATATCTATTAACTATCTCATGGATAGTAGCAACAGGATGGTGCAACATGTCGCACTTCAAATGCCAGCAATTGCGAGAAATTAAAAGTTTTCGTGGAGACAGAATTATCGCAAAAGAACCTTTGGTCACCCAGATCTCCCGATCTAATGCTTGCCATTTTTTTTTTCTTGAGACTATTAAAGGACGAAGTATACAAAAATAAACCCTTCACAATCGAGCAACTCAAAGACACTTCAGGACAAGAGATCCAAGTCGTTAACGCTGACATTTTGAGAAGAGTATTTCAGCATGGATTATGAGCAGATCCTGTTTTGCGTTCTTTAAGGTAACTATATAAGAATTTGCAAGTCATTATCTCATTAACAATTTTTTTATATAGTTTTTTTAGGGGCTGTACAGAGTGAAACAGCTTGTACTTTAGGCATTCAAATATCAGTTGATAGAAATCACCTGTTGCTTGTACTGTTTCACAATCAGTATACCTGTGTTGTTTTATTTTCATGTTGTGTAGGTGAATTTGTGTTGTAGTGTGACTACATACTAATCTAACGAATAATACTATCGTTATCCTTACCGGAAAAATCGTACATTTTAGGTACAACTAAAGGGCATCGGGTCAAATTGCTTGAAATTTTAATATGTTGTAGAATGAAACCAAGTGAGCAAAAGACTTCATGTGCTCAAAGTTGAGAAATCAATAATTTCAAAGTTACGAGCAAAAATATATTCTAACATGGTGAACACTGGGAGATCTTTGTGTGATAAAAACTTTGGTAAACTTTATTTTTATATGGGCCAGTGTAGTAAGTCTTTGCCTGACTTTGAATTATAGTATTTATCTTCACTTTTCCCATTTTTTTTCTTGGTAATATCAAAGTAAACAATTACTACCTAACAAGTATTCAACCGCAAACTGATTGAATTGAACTGATATATAGTCCATATATGGCTTATATAGAAATAAAAAGTTCACATGTTAATAAAGTATTAAAGATACAAACAGGATTTTACAATACCACCAATTCGGACAAAATCCACATAGTGGAACCGTTCAATCATTTTATTGGTGTCCATAATCATGTATGCGGTTTTTGTCGAGAATACTTCTTCGATAATGGAACCATAGTTCGCTATATAATAACTCCCAAATCTACAGTTTTCAGCCAATTTATAGACGTACATTTCATTCCACGCCAAAGTAGCCCCCCCCCCCCCCCCCATTTGGAACTTGACGCAAGATTAAAGTAATATTTTTGTTGAATTTGAAGTCATTATTAATGATATTTTACTAATAGAGAACGGAAACATGTATTGCAATAACAGAGAAAAAAATGCAAGCTGTTACGTAATCAGTAGTGCATAGGGAAATGTGTGGAAACCTGGCCAAAGTAGCCTCGGCTTACGGTCATAATTGAGTTACGAAGTTCAATAACAACCAAAATAAAACAAAAAGTGCAATCGTAAGCTGAAACAATACAAAATCTAATGACAGTACAATGATAATTATTATAAATACCGTTCATTATATACATGTTATTCACATTTGAGGGGAAAGCGCATGTACAAGGTCATGAGTGTGAACGTGCGTAAAGTTATTTAAACTTCTACAACATCTAATGCAGCATCAAGGATGACTTCGATCAGTTTCTTTGAAGGATTTTTAATATTCTGTTGATGATGTTCATGTCCCATAAACCATAGGACACCATAAGCGATGTGAGCGCAGGTACCTACAATTTTCGCTCCTTAATTACATGTGCAGTAATAACCATCTATTGTGGTATCCCTCTTCATCACCATCTGCATCTACATTAGTTGGTCGATATGCAATCCATAATTGGTATTTTGCAGCGTTACGGAAGCTAGAGAAAAGACTCACTCTTATGAACCCTGGTTGCGGTACTCTTTCTGCGTTTTGTAACATTTCAATGTGCATTTCTTCTTCTTCCTCTTCTGTCTGCAATTTGTCTTGTATGTAAGATGTAGCTAAGCGAATTTGGTAAAGGCCTACGGAGAGATCTCTCAAGAAATCTCAGGCAAAGATCTCGTAGTGTTCACTATTTTTGCTCGCAGCTCTGAAATTATTGATTTCTCGACTTTGCGCACATGGAGTCTTTTGCTCACTTGGTTTCGTTCTACAACATATTCAAATTTCAAGCAATTTGACCAGGAACTATTTCTACAGTACATACTATGTTTAATAGTTAACCGAATACTTTGGTTTTTAAAAAAGTTTTATTGACAAAAGATTCATTTACAAAGGTAATTAGTTGATCATATTTTCAAAGTGTTTGCCTTCCGTTACCACAAGATGGCGCATCATTCGCTTCAAAGCTCTCTATGAGCACTTCTCGACATACAGTGGAAAATGGCCTCAGTGATAGCGTCTTTGAGTACATTCATAGTCTTAAGAGTATGATTTGTAGACCAAATCTTTGATATATCTCCAAAGGAAAAAGTCAAAAGGATTTGCATATGGAGGAATAAGGAGGTCATTCGATACTTCCAGGGAATGATTAGGGCAGTAGAGAACCAGCACATTATTTCCAAAAAGGTTCTAAAATAATCCAGAGTGCGATGTGGAGGTGCATCATCGTGCTTCGTCCACATTATCTGGTGTCCTAACTGTTGTTGGAGCACCCACATTTCGTTTACGAGCATCGAGAACAGAACCACGCGTCTCGCGCTTTTTCACTAAAGCCAGAACGGTTGATTGTGATAACTTTCAAAGATTCTTGTAAGCTGTTGACTCATTCTTAGTTTCAGAAGAACTATGGTTTGTTTGATAAGTTTCCACAAGAGAAACTCATTCTTCGGTTGAACACACGAGTCTTCACGGTTCACTTCAACACTCTACACTAAATAAATTACCTACAAGCACCTGGTCGAAGAACAAGTAAAAATACTGACCTCTCGTGCGTGTTTGAAAAGTTATTCAAAATCTAAGTGTTCGGTTAATTATTGTACATCTAGAAGGTGTAACAAATAATAAAACTAAATAACAAAGTGTTAAAGTGGTTTGGAATTACACCGCTGATCAAAAAGTATCCGACCTTTACCCGTAAAAAATAAAATAATATACCTGTGAACTTCAGCTCCTAATTTCTTTCGAAGTAGGTCCCTTGAGAGTGCACTGCACACACGTGTTCCGACGGTCCTTCCATTGTTGGAAGCAATTTTGGAAGTCCTTGTCGTATCACTAGCCTGTACTTCGTTGTGTTACGCATGATCTCTTCTCTGCTCTGAAAAGAGCGACCTTTCAGTGGAAATTTCAGTTTAGAGCAAAGCCAAAAGTCACAGGGAGCCATGCCCGGCGAGTAGGGAGGAAGGAAAATTTGATTTCGAGCATTCCAGCGAATCCATGGTAACTTCAAGGCGCAAGTGTCGCTGCTCTGCAGTCAGATGTCTGGGCACTAACTCTCCTACCACCCTGTGAATGTTCAGGTGGTAAGTTAATATGAACTGCACGAAACCAAAAGAAAGTTCAGTTTCATTAGCAATATCCCTGATTGTTTTACGGCGGTTTTCTCTAACAATGGCTTTGACTGTGTCGATGTTCTCGTGTGTTCTATTTACTGATGGCCTACCAGAATGCTCATCACTTTCAACTGATGTTTGGCCTTCTTTGAACCGGTTATACGAGAATTTAAGTTGCGTTTCCTTCATACATTCACTCTCAAAAACACGTTTCATCTTCCTAATTGTTTCAGCCTGTGTTTCTCCAAGCTTTTGGTAAAACCTAATGCCCACATGTTGGTCAACACGTTCACTCATTTTCTTTCGACTGCAAAACGCGACGACAAAACACACAACAAACACCACTATGCTCACACAACACTATGCTCCAACACAAGGAACTTTACGGCCTGCTGAGAACTGGCTTGCAAATATCCCGCTCAACCTCGTCCGTCCGACCTCGCACGGGGGATCAAGAAAAAAAAAATTAAGGTCGGATACTTTTTGATCAGGGGTGTATATTTTAGTTTTCGGTAGGAAATTAAGTAAAATATGTCCGATTTGTAGGGTAAGATAATCGACGAGTGAATGAATCAAGGTAGGAAAAGATTTATGCATTCTTTCCAAAGACTTGAATAGATCGCGACTTTTTTCTTCTTTCATATTTTATCGCATTAGAAAACAAGGTGCTTAACTTCACTTATTCATTCTTCATTAGAGCAATCGCTGACAAAGAGAGTCTAGTAATTTATGTGAATGGGCTTGCGTAGTGATGGGATCGTATTCTGTTCGAAATACAATTATTTTCAATGAGCCAGGGAGTAGTTTGATGTAGATTAAGCTGAGGTTTTATTAAAGAATGAGCTAATTCTGATTGATCGTGAACCTGGTTAACTTAAGTTTTGATGTATTATTTTCTTTCCTTTCTCCATTGAAGAGTTATGAGATTTTTGGTCTCACTGATATCACCACACACAATTTTACATTCAGTTACTCATTTGGTCATAAACAGAAACAAGTAAAAAAAGATTTCATCCCACTGAATAGTCTACAGGCAAAAATGTAAGTAACTATTGTTAATTTACCTGTAGAGTGTCCGTTGTAAAAGTGTATCTTCTAATGGCAGGGTTGGTTGGTATATTTTTGCCAGGAATTTCCTTAAATCTTGGCGACAGCGAAGGAGCAAGGAGTATCCACGATATTGGTTTGTTCTCTGGGGGAGAGACAACGTTGGCAATGACTTACAGCAATAAAACCGTACTTCTACACCTTACTACTAAGACTCGAACAGAATTCTACGAACCTGACTTGAAATTCATACAGCCAAAATTTTATTACTCATGTCGACTCAATAGTTTTAATTTCTAAAGCAGAATTGTAGTAAAGTCTAACATGAGTTAATTGTATTACTTTGTCGTAGTGTTGTTGCAGTTTTGTACCTCTCATTGTGTATCAAACATCTACCAACACGTACAGAAACACTGCTTACTGAATTTTACTGCTTCGAGTCACTTCGAGGAGGGGACGATTAAGAAATTACCCAGAAATAATTCAGTGTATACACTAAGGAATTTTCCCAATCAGAACTGTGAGTTGGGAGGGGGTACGAAGTATAGTTTGCTGTGGTAGTGGAAGAGTTAAATGTGAAAGGACTCTTTTAAAGACCAAAAACCTTTCAATATCATACATTCCATTGTACAAGTTCTCCAGGAAAAATCAGTAATACAATAAAAGGATAATTGACCAGTTGCATCTCAATTCAGTTAGTTCCAGAAAAAAAATGTACCGGTCAAGTCATACATTTTGGTAATTATTTTTCTATGAGTTCTTTATGGAGTACGGGGATTCCTTCTTAATATTTATTGTTGATACCTTTTCAAGCTGAAAATGTAGTACGCTATACGCTACTTTTGGCATATCATATCTTAGCAATTAATTAACATAAAGAAACTCGTTCTTTTTCATATGATACATTCTGTCAAGAAAGTACTGGGAATTGTACATTTACAAAGCCCACTTAAAGGGAGTGTTGAAATTCTTCTTGTCGCTACGTTAGCACAACTGCCCTCTATGCTCACGCGGAGTTTGAGCGCCATCTGTCATTTAGTTTGTTTACAGTGCTCCATTTGTCAGTTCATCTCAAGTGTGTGTGTGCGATGTTTGCAATGGATAAAAATATCGAACAAAGAATCTGTCTTAAATTTTGCATTGCAAATGGAATTTCGTGTGCCGAGAATGTTACATAAGGTTTACGGTGAATCGACTTTATCAAAAGCACGTGCGTATGAGTGGTACAGCATTCAAAAGCGGTCGAGATGTGGTGCAAGATTTGCCTCGCTCAGGTCGACCATCAACGTCTTCAACTGAACTTAACATCGCTAAAGTAAAGGAAATGGTGACTGAAAATCGTCGTTTAAGTCTGAGAGACAGAGAGCCGCTGAAATGTCTGTGTCTCACGAATCAATTCGTACCATTTTAAACGACTGTTTGGACATGAAACGCGTTGCCGCTCGACTAGTGCCGAAAGACCTGAATTTTCTGCAAAATCTCAATCGTGTAAGGGTCGCTGAAGACATGCTAGAACGAGTCCATTCCGACCCCACATTCATAAAACGCATTGTAACTGGTGATGAAACATGGATTTACGAGTTTGACATGCAAACCAGTCAACAAGCTTCGGAATGGCACCTTCCAACTGAGCCGAAACCGAAAAAAACACGTCAAAGTCGATCAAAAGTGAAGGTGATGTTGACAGTTTTTTTCGATTATCGCGGTGTTGTGTACTCAGAATTCTTGCCAGAAGGTGAGACAGTAAATAAAGAATATTATCTGAGCGTTATGCGGCGTTTGAGAGAGCAAATTCGTCGAAAAAGACCAGATTTGTGGAAAGAAACCTCATGGATTGTGCACCACGATAACGCACCATCTCACAAGGCTATCATTGTGAACGAATTTCTGACCAAAAACTCAACAAATCTTATCGAACAACCACCATATTCCCCTCATCTGGCTCCAGCCGACTTTTTTCTCTTTCCAAAACTCAAATTATCGCTTCGAGGCACCCGTTTTCAGTTCTTAGCAGACATCAAAGAGAATTCGCGGCGAGTACTGAAGTCGATTCCGGAAAATCCGTTTTAAAAATGTTTTGATGATTGGATTATTCGTTGGCATAAGTGTATTATTTCGGAAGGGGCCTACTTTGAAGGCGATACAATAAATTTGGATGAATAATGCATATTTTGTGTTGTATTGACCAATTCCCGGTACTTTCTTGACAGAATGTACATAATTGCGGGTAGTTTGTGATGTCAAAAGATTACGCTCATGTTGTTCGTACAGGGTGTACAGAAATTCTGACAACTTTGAAGAAAAAACCGAAAATTCCATGATTTTGGACATTTTTTACACCCATAACAAAGTACGTGCTTGTTTACAACTGTGATTAACCACTTCTACGTACTTTTATCACAAAAGTACCTTACGGAGGTTGGGACTGTTACTTTTACTAACAACAACGGAAAGTTGGTTGTTTTTTAAAAGTTCACCGTATTTGGATACCTTTTGCAAATCAATGAATAAAATAAAAAAGGTGCATTTGTTTGTAGTGAACAGGAGTTAAGTAGTCAGAAATGACGCGCAGTTACCCCTAGCTACCGTAACTACAACGATACCCAAGTCTCGTCGGCATTATATTACACGAGAGGTGTTAGTTAGAAATGTGTCTATTTGATGTTCACACATCTCTATATTTCGTTAAGTTCACGGAACTTCGGTAGATGAAGATAATAAAATTTACCACATGTAAAAAACGTATTACTAGTTTATAAATCTAGCTGTAAATTCAGAACATGTTGTTATTCCTGAAAATAAATGGAAGAAAAGTACTTGTAACTAAATTATGATGGTAATTAAGTTATTCTACACAGAGGCAGGGGTTTTACCCCAAGGCTCCTGGATACACTGAACCGATTGTGGTTTGGTATTGTCTTTTTTCGGATGGAAACGATTTTTAACAACCTAGTGACGGGATTTACAGGTTTCACTGGATTCCGAATGCATTGATGTGAGATTAAAGGAAATTTTTGTATATCTTTAGAATAAAATTGTGATTAACTTTTGTTAAAAAGGTGACAACCAGCATTGATGTACTTTTACAAATGTTAAATATGAAAAGAGATTTGAAACTAATGTTTAAAATAATTGTCAACGATCTTAATTATGAAACATAAATATAAGAAAAGGTTTGACAATATATTTATAAAAAGTTAGTAATATTGTTAAGCAAATATTGTGCTATAATATACGACTTAACGTGGAATGAAACAGCACGTGCTTTATTAAATGAAAGAATACTATTGAACTTTGTTGACCTATATTTAAAATATATTCTTTATAGGCCATAATTAATCTTAAACGAAATACGCTTTCAATGTAAAGTAACGCGTCTGATACAAAATACAGGGTTACTACAAATCATTCATTAGATTTCAAAATACTGAATATTCAAAGGTATTTACCTGAAAAGAAGTGAAAATTCACCCAGTTTTCCTTACTCACTACAAGTGTTAAATATGTGCCTCCTTGGTTACACGTCCAAACAGTAATCAAGTTGTCCACACCTTTTGTAGCTTGTTCCCTAAACTCTGCCAGTGTAGTGGGACGTAAACACGGTCATTAACATACCTCGAAAGGAAGAAGTCACATCAATGTGTCAGATTAGGAGACCTAGGGAACAATGCTAACAGAGCATGTCATTCTCACAACACGCCCAATCCAGTGATACGAGGCACTCGGGCCTCAAGCTTGTGCCACCCGTGCTGCCATCTGGTGCCACTTGCTGGGATCCTGCTACCACCTGGTTTATCACATGAAAAATGACTGAGTTTACGCTTCTTTTCATGTATCAACCATTAGTGCATGTGTACTTTTGAAAATACAGCACTTCGAAATTCGATGAATCATTTATACTAACTCTCTATATATCGATTTCAACGATATATATTTACGAGTATTTTGTACTGAACTATTATTTTCTCTTAATTTTTATTTCACACAATGAGACCATATCAATAGGCATATATCCAGATCTCAGTTGTTCAAATACTGAGTAATGTACAGTCGTTTAAGGAAGTAAATAATCTCCGATGGGTTCAGATCAGTTTATCTAATAAAGCGAAGAAATTGTGTTAACATCGCTATGACTACCCAACTGAATATTAGTACCTTGTACTTATTTAGCTTTACTTGAATAGTTACAGAACCGTTCTTCTTGTTTCAGGAGTTTAGATATGTTACAAATATGTATCTTCTTAAATAATGTATTAAATTTTGAAAGGACTTACCATGATCGTAAATGACACGAAAGACATCTTCATGATGATGGCCTCCGAACTGACCCATGATCACTTGATGATGTTTCCGTATAACTTCCAAATAACGTTCATTGTGAGTCGGGTGAAAGAAAAAATGACCAGGAGCTTTGTAATATTTTTCATAAATTCCAGGTGGCACGTGGAATATTATGATCGCCTGCAAAATTAATAGAAGAGTGACTTTCAAATGTGTTATCGTCAAAGAGCATTTTCTTCTAGGTACGATATCATGGTAAAGGAAATAATACATCGCTGCATATCAGAAGTGGACAACAGTGTTTAGGAAACGTATTATATATGTAAGGAAAAGCCTGAACTAAATATTGAGAATGGGAACATGGCGAAGGAATGATACGTTCTTAGAGAACATATCAGCTCAAACATTTGGCACACGTATATGGCAATCCAATGATACAGAATCACTTTGATGTTTTCAAACGTTCGAAAATTATAAAATAAAAAGTTGAGGATAAAAATACTTTAAAATGTTTTACAAAAACTAGCAGCACTAACTTTCTTATTGTAGAGCAACGACAAAGTCCGCTCTAAAATAATATGTACAGAAATAAATTATGTAAAAAGAAATGTTAAATAAAGCAAGACAACATGTTAGCTCTTGAATATTGCACCACATGGAATCAGATTTGACGTCACACAGCGTTACATATTCAGACATACGTCACGACTGTGAGAGTGAAGAAAAAATGATTTGCTGACATTCATGTTCTAACATGAATTTCAGCAAATGGTGTTCAAACCTATGTAAGGGAGGAGTGGTTAATCAGTTAGACTTAGTAACTTGTATTTGATAGAAGCTCTGTTACTATGAGATTTCTTCCCTTTACAATAAGGTGAGTGCCAAGGGTGCTTTATTCTTGAGTTGTTAACATGGAATTTGCCACATTCTAAATCTTGTTAAGAGTTAAACTTAGGCGAATCTTAGTTTTCGGTATGTTGACTATTTGAGTTGTGTTGTTTAAATGTAATCTTTACCTTACCTTAATACCAAATCAAATACCTATGCTCTACCAACGTAACACATACATGGCACAGATACGAAAACATGTAATCCGTGATGATTCTCAGTCCGTTTTGACACGAACGTGACACAATCTAGATGAGTGAGACTTAGAAAAAGCTACTCCTGACACTTGTGCTTGACAATCTAATTGGAAGTAACTAAGCATTTCTACATTATATTTCCTTCCATAGACAAAGTAAAATTAATGGCATGACGAGTACTACCCTTCAGATACTGTAAAAGTCGTAAAATGAAAAGTTCAAATGCGCTGTTTTCGTCCGCCCTGGTAGGTGTAGTTACACAAGTTTAATTCCTTTTGTCAGACTCTTTCAACTCCTTAGGACTTACACTAGAAAATTTGCTAGTCATCCTGATCTAGAAATATCTTGGCAATTGAGATCAAATCTTATTATAAATAAATTTAGTTTATTAATTATTCTCTTTACTAAATATGATTTAGCTTAACTAAAGTCATAATATTGGATTTACAGTCAATCTATATCAAGCTAGCTTACGAAACATCGTTCAGATCTATTCACTACTAAATTGTAGAAAATATCTTTATTTAATTGACAAAAACACTTATTGATATATTTCGATCCTTTCTTGAACAATAAACGAAGAATTACTTTCAACTCCAGTAGCACACACGTTGATAAAACCGTTTAATGTTCGCCTTTTCAACAAGCAGAAAACGTTGATTCAACCTTTTATATATATATATATATATATACAATCGTTGAAAAGGCAGACATTAAACGGTTTAATCAACGTGGTCGCATTTTATAATATTATAACTTTTTTTTATTTAGATTTACAAGAATTCTTTTAAAACTCTATTAGATGACATTGTTCACCTCTTCTTGTTAATATCCATTTTTTTTAGTTTGACTCTGGATTACGTAAAATATTTCGTTAATATTTAGTCCTAAAGCTTTGAATAACAATGAATTCTATATTTCAAATAAAACCATGATAAACAATAAATGCTCTCAAAGAATACTAGGTACTATTGCTACTTTAATTAAGGGTTAAGTGCTAATTAATTAAAGAAGCTAATGCACAATTTCAATAAGGTTATAATGACTGTTTAATTGCAGTCGCACAACAGACAGTGATCATCATTTGATTCCTCCAATGAAAAATCAAAGGAACTAAGTCAACCCATTTTCCGCTTTTCTCCTTGAATGCTAGAGATCATGTTCCATCGACCTGTGTTAAAAGGAACTACAAATGACCTTTCGATCATAGAAATTCTTTACAGTAAGATTTACAGTACGTATTGACACGCACTAAGCAATTGACTTTATTCCTCTTAACAAAGTATCAAGGTGTAATGTTTCGATTCATCGATAAACGCGATGTCTAAATTAAGACTAGATGATCTCGTTAGGTAGCAGCTTAAGAAATGTTGATTCTTACGTTAACTTTAGCTACGTTGTACGAAAATATGAATTGTATTTCTTCTTTCGATTGGCGAATCGTGCGGAAAGTTAAATGTATTTGGAACGTTGTTAACAGTTGTTCTTTGAGTTCAGGCCTCATGCCCATATTCTCGTAGTTCTGTTACAGCACTGCTTAAACTAATGCAATACATAGAGCTCATTATATTCCCCAACTTCTTCTGTAAATTGCATATTTTTGTAAAGTGCCTATCAGCGCTGAGAAGATACAAGATTTAGATAAAGTCTACGAAAATACCGTGATATGTCACACACTGACTCAAAAATATTTTTTTGTGATGAAACTCTGGCTTGCCAAAAAGAATAAAACATGTTCAAGGAAGTGTAAATCGTCACCTTGGAACCAGAAGCTACTATGTCCACTTTTTTTGGTAAAATGGAGTTAACACTGTAGTCAAAGACCTTGTACTGAAGAGCATCAACCTTCAAAATAATATCTCACAAAACGACCTCCAAGTGGCTTAAATTTGTTAGAAATGAAATTAATTTATACAAACTTTAAGTGGAACTTCAAACCTTAAAGCTATTTTTCTTCTTCTCAAAAGTAGCAAAAGTGGACGTAGTATCTTCTGGTTCAAGGTGACGAAATATTCAAGCAGAAACATACATTTTGTTAGAAAGCACAAATAACATCTGCGTACACATTTGTAATGTATTTTATTTTTTTAAATAAATAAATAGAGTCCACTATAACATTCATATTCACAAAGTTCTAGTTACGCTGCTTCCTCTTTTATTGAATACTATGTTAAAAGCAACTAAGTCAAATGTTAAAATTTCGCCATAAATCACAAAACTTTGAACTTTTGAATACCTAGTAGCATTGCGAAAAATTATCCTCACTGGACTCGTAACAGAACCAGAACAGTGATATGCTTCATCTTATAGAATACAATCTAAGTGGCAACGTTTTCTTTTACTCTCCTGAAAAGTTTGTTTTTCTGATTTAGTTCCTTTAAACATTGGAGAATTCGATTGCAGACAGACGTTAGACGAATACAAGTAAATAGTAATCACACCCTTATAGACTTTGAGGATTGGTATTTTAATTAGTAATGAATATTAATACTATTCCTTACCTTTTCTCCATGTGTCGTACAGTTTTCCAGAATTGTATCTAACCACGACCATTGTTTTGCTGGATCCTTTAAAGTTGATGCTATGTGGTCATTCAGGAAGAAGTTGGTATTTAATGATATAATTTGTAGCTGTAAGTACGGAATTTTCAGTGCATAAAAACCGCCTGAAAATAATAGCATTAATTATAATTATTATTCTCTGGTGTTCTACTCCAATAGTCAAGAGCTACGCAATGTGATTTGTTGATCACGCGAAACATTTATTAGCATTTCAACATGTTGGTTGCGAAGAAGAAAGTTTATGTTAAAACATACTGTATAGACATAAAGTTATGCGTCAGGATACCATTTAATTTCCACTGACAAATAAGTAGTTTTTAATTTTAATACACATTATTTGAGTCTTTGTAGATAGGTGGATCGCTGAATTTACAGTAATATGACCACTTTAAACCGAGTTCCGTGTTATTGAACGCATAAACCTATGTCAGAATGTCTTTATTATATCGTCATCCCCGGAGTGAGCAGTTAATTTCACTAGTTAAATGAGTAAACTATGCTCAAGATATGTATTCCAGAATGGAGACTGCCTTAAGCTCTGTGTAAAGACACAATGAATTACTATGAAATTGTTGGAGACATACTCAATAAAATATCTTTATAGTAGTGCCAATATGTCTTGACATCTGATCTTCCTTTTGACGCGCTGCTGTCCTTTGAAAGAAATTCGCACCCTCTTGCCAACCGTAGAGCTATGTTGCCACACTTCGCAACATAGACTTTGCCTTCAGTCGTGTGAGGGAGTTGAAAAACAAACTGTGGTACACACCCCTCTCCATTCTCCTTGTTGTGTGTTGCTGAGAGGAGCTTGAGATAGAGGACAATCTTATTCTCACCCTGTGCCTTTCGTACTTTCAATAACAATACAGGTACGAGTAAAACATTAAAAGGCAAGAAACACGATTGTTAATTTAATACCAGTTCGAAATTCCGGAATGTCGGAATTTCGTAAAGTGGGAATTCTGAAATATTGGAATTTCCGAATGTCGGTCATCATCACCAAATGATAGAAGTTTGATTTTTATTTATGGCCTTTAGGCAACTAAGGCTCAGACCGGGATAGGGAGGGGAAGGGATTCTTGGAAGGCCAGGGCCTATGTTGAAGATGCCACCCCGGCATTTGCCTAGTGTGACTGAGGGAAAACCCTGAGAAAACCTTAGTCAGGATGGTTGGCCGCTGGAATCGAACCCACGGCCTCCCGAATTCTACGTTAACGAAATGATAGAACGGTCCACCGCCAAAAGACACTACAAGACATGTTATTTTGAGTACAATTAACACTTGCTGTCATAGGTGTAAAACAGTGTTAAAAATTCTTACGATGAACGCCTGAGTCTGAGGTGCCTAAAGGCCATAAATAAAATTAAAATTCTTGTGTTAAAATTTTATTTCGGAAAGTCAAAATTCCGAATTTGAATTTGAATTAATAATCTGTAGCATAAAAGCTTTAGACAACTGTTGCAGAGACCGGATGGAGTATGATGGGATGATTGGTGGAATGAAGAAAGTGAGAGGAAACGGAAGAACCTCTAGAAAACCCATGCACACATGGCAAGAACAGGAATCGAACCGATGACCCCAAGCGCAAAAGGTGAGCGCTTTACCATTGAGTCACTGACTTTCCGAATTCCGGAATTCCTAACACCCCTAGTCGACCCTAACTTTTCAGAAGCAGCAGCTGCTCTCTCCGTTGCTCATTCTATGGGAAACATCCAGTGGCCTGAACTTTTCTCATCGTCACAAGACTATCACTTCACTCATTATTTTTCTTCATCACAACATTCTTCTTTTCAGCCATCCTTATTTCACCTGAACCTCTTGTTAAATTTGGCAATAGCGTTACACATTCAAGACTCCCTCGATTATCGTCCCGCTGAAACCTTATTGGCCGAACGTGTGGAGGGTGTGAGTTTTAGTTCGCATTTTTGACACAGCTTAAGACATCTTGGCAGCACTATAGTAGCAAGACACCTTTCTAAAGTGTTAATTTCGTAATGGAACATCGTTTATAGGGATCTGTCCATGCTGAAGTTATCTATATCTTGGTCAGGCAGAATAGATTTACTTTGATATTGTACGAAGTTTGTATTTTAGTCCTTAACTATTAAGATAGACTTATCCCGTCTACCTATTTTCGTGTGCGCTAAGGAGCATGTGATTTTGAAGTTGCCGCTAGATGGCTCTGACGACATTTTCAGTCGCTGGTTCTTTCTTTCCAGTAGTAGCCACCAAACGGCAGGCTTGAAAAGCACATGCTCTTAAGCAAAAACCAATTATTTTTATCGTAGATGAAATTAGCTAAGCGGTATATGTCTATATTATTATTTAGTTTATGGTAGGGGAGAGAAGTGTAAGTAGGGTTACCAACCGTCCGGTTTTTGCTGAACATGTCCGGCTTTTTCGTCCTTTTAGAAATACTAGGTCAGCATTTGTCTTGAAAAAGTCCGGCATTTTAAAAATAAAATTAGCAAGACATTACTACAAGTAAATTTGCATTGTTTGTGTTATTACTTTATACTTTATGGCCACCAACGGTAATTTGCTACATTTATTAACTACTAAGGTGCGTGATTGGTTGTACTGTCGATATATCACACTCGACTATTTTTGTCTCCGTTCGTAAAATTATCACAAGTACAAGAAATTGGTAAGAACTAGCAGATCTGCAAGTAATATTTTTACCTTTAACCTCCCCAAAACTTTCTCCACTAGAAGCTACATAACGAACGTGATTGTGCCTAGAAAATATGTTAATTGCTGGAAATTCATTGTGTCGGCGGTACTTAAAAAAAAAAAAAAAAAATCCGGCTTTTTTCGGAGGTTTGTCATGCATTTGACAATTTCCAGTTGGTAACCCTAAGTGCAAGGAAACTTAACAGTAATTACGTTTCCAGTCTTTCATTGCGTTCACCAGCGCTCTGCTATCAATTCAAGCGGATACAGGTTTGCGATTTAATGTTTAGATCAATATACAACGATAGTTAAATTTACTAGGAAAATTAACACCCGGGCCGTTAAAATTATCACGTCGTCCTTTGATAGTATTTTTTCTTCGTCTCCGACATATTGAAGGTCGTTCCAAACTGCTAGAAACAATCGCGAAAATAAACCTTCTCGACCTCCTTCGGCGAAAGGTTTAACGATGTAATCTTTCCGGAAGCTCAGCTATCTGTTTTTTTTTTTTTTTTGTTTTTTGTTTACCCAGATGACACAACGAGACGTGCCATGTGAATATAATGGCGAAGGGGAGTTACATGTATGAATGATTTTAACGCTTCGGCTTCCCTCTTCTTCTCTTACGTTCTTCTCCTTTTTAACGACACATAACCCTCTCAAATACAACCGGGGAGACGAACATTCAAATTAGCTCTCATCCCTTCTCTCTGATGATCTCTCAGCAACTCATAAGTGTCAACTGTCAATACACCAAGCTAACAGTGAAACAAATGTAATAACATTTATCAACAAGCGTCACTTCTGTCGAAGGATGTTTCCAACCACTCCATTCGCAGTGGCGCAAGTATCTTCAATATTCTCTACGCGACGGAGTAAGGAGCTAGGAATTGGTTTGGAACAGCACACCTATCAAAGCGTGCCAAACTCGACACGGGATGACTGCACGAATAGCTCGCCACCGTTAGAAATCACAGAAGTGTCGTCAACACAGGCAGTGAATTATTTTCAATCACAGTGAAGGAAAACGTCTAACCTGACCACTAACACGCCTTTCTCTCGCTATGTTTGCTTAGCATCAACCGTCCGTGAATCATTTATGAAATATGGAAAATGCCAGCAGTTATAAAAAAAAGGTGTAACCTGACTACTACTAACTCCTCTGCACTCGTTCGCTACGCATTAAAATGTTGAAAATT
>JAGDQP010034862.1:1763-19875 GCA_022664845.1 Lepisma saccharinum | reverse complement strand
TCGAGTCCTCACTTCGGGTACTTTACTTGTCAGTTTAACTCCTGATTAAGTGTATGATAAAGGTGATAATAAGTATTAAGTTGTAATAAGTTCGACATTACCAAACATGCTAGTATTTACCCCCTGACGATACTTTGCCCATAATGGCGATTTCATAACTATACGTCAATTACATTGTGTGTCTTTAAACTAAATCTATGTTAAGTACGAAGCTCGATAATAACTACATCTATCGGTCGATATTATCGTAGAAACAATGCAGCTCAGTTTGCACTTGTTGCAAACGTTAAGAAACAGTTCCACTTTGAACAGAAAACTCACTTAAAGGTAGGTCAAAGAATCTTGACTATTCAAATCAAAATCGGTCAAGTCGTCAACTAACTTAATTCATAAATGAAGAGAGAGATTTTCATCAAACAACAATAGTTAATGAAATCACAATGCCTGGTCTATGAAGATATATCTTACTTCCTCCAAAGATCAGTTCACTTTCTCCGTGATTAGGAATAGTTAAAAAAAAAAGAAAGACTTTCAACCTATCTCTCTCTCACAGTCACACACACAAATATAAAAGAAAAGGAGAATATTTTAATTATTAATACTCACGTTGCATTATCATAAGCATCTATAAAATTGCTCGACGTTTAAGTAAGGTATGTGCTATTGCTATTTCTCTGAGGCAAAATTCACGAATAGTTGTCGAAAACAATAACACAGAATAATATCCTTTCAGCAATATCACATCCTAGCCTCAGGAAAATGAAAACTTACTGAAAGGAAACTTAAAATCCGAATTATTCTGAATTAAACGGGCAAGCCTCCAGTATATGGACTGTTGTTTCCTTGTCATGAAACTCTTTTACTATTACCGATACAAAGTAACACTGATGTCGTAGCAGAAGCTTGCGATGAGATAGGTCTACAGGTGAATGTACAGAAATCAAGATACATTATAACAAGCCGAAACACATAGAAAGTAAATTAATTTAAATACTATGGGGGGCATATAAGTAAGAACGAGGTTATGGAAGAAATAAACGCACATCATTGGGAAATGCATACTTCTATGCAGTCAAGAAACTTCTAAGCTCGCAATTTACATTAACAAAGCTGAAATTGTGAATACAGACAATAGTCATTCTGCCTGGAATTTGCGAACGTTGGAGCATGGCCTTGGCAACAGAACTTAAATTCCACGTATTTGAAAATAAGTTTTTTTTAGAAAGATAAACGGGCCGTAACAGAACGATATGACCGGAGAATGGAGGAGACTGCATAATGAAGAACCCTGTATGATTCACCTGATATAAGTAAAATGAAATCACGACGGCTAAGAAGATGGGCAGGCCATTTAGATCGGATGGGTGAAAAAAAAAACTAAAATTATATTCCATCGCGGTTGGTATCCTTGAGTAAGACGTTCAGGATAAAAACTGGCTTGATGTTGCCCAGGATAGAATCCAATGGCGAAAGTTTTTTTTATTGAGGTGATGAACTTGCGAGTTCCGTAAGCCCTAGAGTTAGTTATTACCCATGAATTTCCACAGACTAAAGCAGTGCAGGCATTATTCAGAGGTGTAAAAAGTTTGCCTGTCTTGTATCATGTGTAAAACCTTGAAGCTGCTCTCAGAGCTGGATCCTCATTTCTGCTTTTCATTTTATAACGTCACTTAGACATTGTTTCTACGTCATTAAAACAGGTTTATTGCCGACAAAACTATTCATTAGCACTGAGAAAAAACACACGGAATAAACGTAAACGTATTGAACAACGTTTCAGCGTATTCTCAAGACTCAACAATTGTGTTTGTTATTCAGTTTATTGCAATCTTTAAGTGAATGAATGAACGCAGATGAATCTCCAATAGTTTTCAATAATCCGACACCATTACAGGGCAAATATTTTCATAGAAGGTCGTTCTGGGTAGGAGGAACGGAATAGGTTATAGATAAAAGGGATAAGACTTGAAATCAAATTAAATAAGAGGCATGAACCTGAATGTTAGTTTCGTTTGTTACGTAAACTGTAGCTTATTTAATTTCACACAGAAAAGGCTGTAGCTTACGGGCTATTGAATGTATTGAGTGTACTTTCACACTCATATTTACACATGTATGCGCGTTCAATTCTCATCAAATTCTTAGATGAAAAGGAAACTCAAATAAATTTATTTTACATATTAAAAAAAAAAAAAAACTAATAAAACACGTTTAAGACAAAACTTCTGACATTTTATAACGGCGGAAAGTTTCCAGCATATTTATAACCAGATGTACCGTGCTTCCGAGTGGAATTCCGATTCTTGAGAAATAGCTATTTTAAAAAAATCAATAATAATAATAATAATAATAATAATAGTCAAGGTGTTTTCTTTGAGTCGGAACGCGATCTGGTAAACTTTTAGGACTTTATTGGTCCCTACACACATATTTTATAACGTCCTTTGAAAAATAATTTTCAGATAACTTTAAAATGACCATCAGACAAGCTATGATTATGTTAAAAGATTAACTTAATTTTCTTAACATGCTTTGAGTTTGTTTCAGAAAAGAAAAAAACACTGTAGTATATGTTGGAAATCTCCTCAATTAGGGAATTTTCGTTGCATGAATATTCCTAAGTACTCAAGAAAGTAGGCAGGTACTTTATGAGGTGCCTAACACTGCAATTTATTCTTATTCACGCCATATCTAAGATATACGTGTATACGACTGAGATAAGATGTTAAAGTTCTGAGAAACTTTTAATTGAAAAGAAGCAATAATAATAATACGCCAAACATCGGTGTTGAGCCATCAAAAGTCTCTTTGCTTTCTAAATTCCATTATAAACCAAATTCAATACTATAGCCCAAAGTCTATACAGGATTCACAAATAAATAAAGTAACGTCTTTTAATAAAAAAGAACACTAATCAAGCAGTATTATCACTCTTTCTACGACGAAACCGAAAAAGTAGGCTGACAGTGGTGCTCTGGATGAATAAATGTTTATGTGTATGCGATGCAAGCAGTATAATTTCATCCGCGAACGGAAAATATTACTACAGTCTACGACATGGTTTCATGCAAGACGTAGTTACCAGTTTCGCTTATGAACATATATATATTTAGAAACACAGCTTTCTATTCTGCGAAAACTCAGCAAGATTATACCAATCATCTTGAGAAACGAGTATTTCAAACTATTTTACGAAGAGAAAAAGTAAATCAGGTGCAACTGAGCAATGCACACAAATTGTTTCCACGCAAGAAGGGTTACAACCCACAGGTATGCCTTTGTCGTAACAGTAATTACGCAAGTAGTTCATTCATGCAAATTCAATGATGATTCCTATAGCCTAACGAATACAAGCAGCCATCTTTATTCTTACGAACCTCGCACGATATCAATTCGATAGCAAAATTCCTCTAGTAGTGTATCTGTCTATCTTGTTATAATATTATCATGTGTAACTTTAAACCTTATAAAGACAAAATCTAATTGTAAGTCGCAAATATCGGCAGGAAGCTAACCAGACCACTTTATTTTATTTATATTCTACATTTTTTTGCGAGCCTGATTTTGGTTCAAGTTTCTATATAACATAACTCATCATTTCCTGTGGTTGAGTTCGTCGAATCCACTTCCTTTCTTGTGGTAACGAAGGAAGCACTACACTCCGTTAACAATAACTTTATTTTGAAGAAAATATTTTTGTGTTTCAGGAGTGCAACGTAACTTTTGAGGCAAGCAAGTACATCCGGATTAGATTTCCGGTGGTGGCTCAGAATTTCGATGTTGTCCCGGAATCTTTTAGTTAATTGAACGAGTTACTCCAGAAGAGGCCAACTCAGGGGGTCAGGAAAAAGGCCGTTTTCGCAAAAGAGATTCTATTGGTTTTCTGCTCTAACAAGTATAACAGCATAATTTCTCGTATCTTAACGGAAAACGCGAACTAGCTTAAGGTAACCCCATTTAGTGAAAAATGATTAACATGCGATAATGAAATGTTACCAAGAAGTAATTACCTACAAGAAAACACCTGAAATATCTATAGAAAACAACAAATTAACGAAGGGTGCTTGTACCACATGAAGTATAAAAGAAACATAGAGGAATCGGCAAAACTACACATAACCACACGGCCTATTACTCACAAAAGTCAAACAACAGTTCCCCACCCACTACTAGCAAGACCTGGCCCTCATGTCATCCAGGTTTATACCATTCTTACAATTAATTATTGACTGTCGGTCAATATCAGACACTTTACATGACATGTACGTTCCGCATCCTCTCGCTCATTATCGTGCATTTCCCCAGTCCCTTACAAGCCGGCAACAGCAAAGTACCGCATGGAATTTCTATAACTAAAAATACGTTTACCAAGAAAATAAAACGAAAACAGTATTTTTGCATTAAAAAAAATATATTCTCAGCATTGATATGAGCTACCGTTAGTTTGGAAAATCGCAAACATACTGTACGCGTAATCCTTCTCAACCTATAAATAATAACAATAAAACCCTGGTATTGAAAATGACCTTAAAAAAATACCGATGGCTGTTCCTTTAATATTTGAGAACTGGAGTCTTTATGCCAATCTACGACAGTACTACAGACCTCATTTCAGATTAACATTATGGTCTTGTTGAAAATAATGACTCAATGAGTGTAGTTTAGCGTACATGTTTCTGTCTCAAGAAACGTACAGTCCAATTTGAAAATCGAACATAGTTTGTTGCCGACAATGTTGATTTTCAAATCAGTTCAAAACTGTGCACTGAATTCCAAATGTTTTACTTGAACGAAGTTTGTTTTCGTTCCAGACCGGAGTTGAGTTCAATACAATTGTAATTAGAAAAACACCAACATTCCTACCCACTTTATCCTTCCGTTACTATAAGAAAAGTATATTCACTTTGCTGCTAAACAAAAATTTGAAAAGATCAAACTATTGCAATGAGCTGCAAAGTTTAGAGACGAACACATTTAGTTCAGCATAAGAATAGTCTAACCTAAGATACCTGATGCAAAACAATGGGGAAAATTATAAAATTGAGGCCAAAAATTAAGGAGTGCAAAGACCAACCTAACCTACCATGATTCTGCAGAGCTTCGACCCCCAAAACATGTCCATACAATTGAAGACTTATGATTCCAAAACTCGCCCAGTTCATTTCTGTATTTGTTGAAATAAGCGTGTTGATTTGCATTGCAGGCAGTCGTTTCTTTTTGTAACTACTCCCGGCGATTCCAAAACTTGTTTTGTGATGAGAAAAAAACCATCTTGAATTTGCATATTATATTTGACAACTCGTCAGTTATACTGCATTACTTTGCTACCTCTGAAAATGGACTAAGCGACTTTTGGAATAAATTTGAGCCGCGCGAAAAATTATAAATAATAAGCCGTCCAATTTACGAATCTCTCTTAACAAATACATAAATGACAATTTTATAATTTTAAAAAAAGAAAACCTCTTTCACAGAAAATGTCATTCATGGCGAATGATCAATTGCAAATCACAATTTACTTAGAAACTACCACACTGACATTTTCGCTATCAACGTTGACAGTATGGTGTGTTAACACTCACGTTGAAAAAAAAAAACTTTCTTTTCTTTCGGAATTATTCAAGTTTTATTTGATAAGTAATTTCACTTAATGCGCAATAATAAACTTTCGAGAATTCTTACGATTTCGTCACCTAACCCTAAAGCTATAAAAATATAATGTAAAAATAAAACGTATGCTCTTACCTTGACATAGGATCCATAGTTACTCCTCCCATGTGATACAACATTTAAAGATTAAAACCACACTTTTTTTTTTAAGCACACACTATAATAAATTCATCTCTCGTATGTGTAGATCATTTGTCAAATTTCATCTCTTGAGTGCACAAATTAACACATGTCACAGTAACATACGCTTCTTTTTTTTTAAACCATAAAGCCACATCAACCCACAACACACACAAACACAAACATACACAAAAATGTTTAAAATACTTTTAGACGAAAATATATCTTTTTTCTTAAAAAAAAAAAACGAATTGAGTATCACATTTTAAATGGTCATGAACTCATAGCGCTATCATTGTAACAATAAACCATCACAAGTTCAGAAAAAAAAAAATCACTTCTGGTTTTATTCACAGACTAAAATCCCAGGTTAGTAGTAGGCTAAGTTGTCCGCCGTTGACTACCCGAAAACTCCAAGAGCACTGACCTAGGTTAAACCAGGTCCACGTAACGCTCGTAAAAACAGACTCAACTTGTCGGGGGAGGAAAGACCAAAAATTGGATTTTAACACACAATATCCGATTTAAGGATATGAGAACACAGCTCGCAAATCAGTCCTCCTCTGCTACGCACACAACACAACACTAACCGTACGCACGGCTAGTAGGCTTAGCTTTTCCCTACGTGATGCTCCTAAATGCTCCCCACTACACTTCTCCCTCCCCTCCTGTCAAAGGACCTCTGTCTGTTTCTCAATGATGCCGGTAGAGGCGCTGTGATAGGTCTACCACGGTAACCAAGGTCGACTGTGCCACGGATTGCGAGAGGAGAGGGTACAGCGGTACGTAATATGTATGTATGTTGTTTTTATTTGTTTTTTCTTTGTAACTATTTTGTATATAGCCAGCCAGCTACACGAATGTCGTTCGACCGACAAAAATGGCCATTTAAATAATCAATAACAGAGCTGTATCGATCCGTGTAACAAGACGTTCACCGAGGAATTTCATGAACAGTTCATATGAATCTCATGAGTTTAATATAAGTAGGCCAAGCAATAACCAATCATTTTTGATTGCGAGAAATCAAGAATTCCACAGATACTTCGCACCTCCCATCAGTCTTAATCGCTACGCCTACCCTAACCTGAATGGACGATGGAAACACATTACTCAGTTGTCAAGTCTGATGTTTGTTTATTAGAAAGTGATTGACAGCTCGCATTTACAAACTTATATTCGCATTATAATGTAGTTTAACTCCCTCCCTTCCTTACGTGATCTAGTAACGAACCGTGACATAGATCGTTATTGTGGTTTCAAATTTCTTGTGGCTAGACATCCTGATTGTCTCTCTCCCTGGTTGAATGAATTATTATTAACGCCTTAAAAATCAGCTAGTGAGCTTTTACAAGGCAGAACCTATGTTTTTGGTTATGTGAACTCTCAACCACTCCGTCGGATGGTTCCCCCTCCACGATGCTTTACCGTAAAAATAATGACAAATTTTGTATATTTTGGGCCAGTTTAGTAACTAATGACTTCGGCTCGACTCTAGTCCATTAGCTCTTAAGTCTCGTCTAACATTCACAAACACCCATGCCCCAGCCGGAATTCGAACCCGGGGCCTTCGAGTCGCTTGCTTGGCCCCCACAACCCACACGACTGCCAGGTGTTTTTCCATTATATTGAAAAATGACAACAAAAAGATAGAAATACCAGTGCTAAAAGATAGAAGAAAAGTTCTCTCTTCCGACATTAACTTGACGTGAGATGCTGGTGTGACGACATTGAGATAATCAAAACCATAAAAGTTCCACTGTCGACGTTTATCGTTCACTGTAAATATCTGAATCTCCAGAACGATTCAAGATAGGAAATTCTTACGTATGGTTATTTAACCTTCACCTTCTTAAATACAGTCCCTTCAATCTGATTAAACATGACACATTGTGTTGATAAATTATATAATTCATTTATCAAAGTCGAAAGTTTCTAAGTTCTAGGTTTCTTACCTTAATCATCGATTTAAAAAAAATGTAGTTTCACTTTTAAGAAGAAAAAAAAATACAATTTCTGTTGGCAATTTGGTTGGCGTTCTTAGTACTGGACAGAATTTGACAGACCGATGCTGGTAATTTAGTAGTACCTTTGTTTACATTACTATAGAAATGTGGATTTCATTTTTTGATGGGGAGAGAATGTGGATTTCATCTTCGCAATAATTCATGTAAAAAACCATAATTCTTCTTATCTCGCCAATATGACTAAGGTACTTCAGTGTTTCTCGTAAGTCTCAGCAACCTACACACCGGAATGGTCCCAAAAACTATGGACACTACCCATGAGGGAGATTCGGCGGGCCTCCGGGGGCCCGCTTTCATGGTTGGTGAGCCACCGGAGGCCCGCCGAGTTTTCCTCATGGGATAGTCGCCAGCTTCATGATTCCCCTGCCCCATGACAATAGCAAAGAATTAGACGTGACGAACATAGTCATTAAGGAAATGCATGTGTATGTATAGGAGAGACATGTTACGTTTCAAAAAATAAGAAAACAAGAAACGTAGAGTTACCTCATAACAAAATCCTAATAACAAACACAAATAACTGTAGTAGAAACTTGGGGTGACTCCCTCCCCCCACATGGTTGCAACTTAGAGAGAATTTCTATGCTTGCTTTATTAAACTATTTCACTCCTTGCTCATACAATTCTTATATTGTGAAACCTGCATGTGTATACATCACTCCCTTCATCATAAATATTGCCTACATTGATGTATCGGATATTATTTCGATTGTGATTTTCTAAGCTGACACCGATTACGTCATTATATGTCCATATATGACGTCATTTAAGACGATGTTAAATTACTTTCAGAGACCGCAACTCCGAAACGACGGGTGTTTGGAAATTTCTTCAAATCAACATTTCTGTTGTCTTGATGTAAAATATTACTGTAAATAGATTTGTTCTACTATTTCAGAAACACACTGTATAAATAAATAAATCACAATATAAACAGAAGTTAATATATTTAAATATATATATCAAAGAAAAGTTGCTGAAGCAAGCCACACGCTGTCAAATATATCGGAAGTGAAGGTGAAGAAAACAGTAAAAAAAATCGAGTTTGATACATCGAATTCCACCGAGATGCACACAATATAAATATCATAAACAAGGGTTGTAACATCAGCACTATTCACCAGATTTATACCCGCGTGGTAAATCAATATAAATGATTTTAATCTGGAATCAATCAGTCTCTCTCTTCCATCTCAGGCGATACGTCCTGCCCGTTACAGGATGACAACACAAAGTTAAAAAGATCTACCAATATATTTTTGAGCTACTAAAAATAAACCTTTTTTAAATTGTATATACACGCAGGTAAACATAGACTAAACAAAATACACGATAACAAGCCGAAACACAGGGAATGAAGGAAATAAAAACATAAGAACGAGGGATGAGGTCATAGAGAAAGTAAACAAATTTAAAGTAACAATCAAAAATAAGGTCACGGAAGAAATAAAAAGTCGCTTAGTATCGGGGAACGTATGTTTCTATTCAGTCCAAAAACTTCTAACATTGCGATTAATATCAAGGAAATTGAAATTAAAAATATACAGAACGTTTATTCTGCTGGTAATACTTTACGGTTGCGAAAGTTGGAGTACGACCCTAGCAGATGAACATAAATTACGACGAAATGACTGAAGAGTGGAGGAGACTGCATAATGAAGACCTCCACGGACTGTACGATTCATCACAAGTTGTAAAAATAATGAAATCACGACGACTAAGGTGGACAGGCCATGTAGCTCGGATGGGGGGAAAACGAAGATTATATTCTATCCTGGTTGGAAGGCCGGGTGGAAGGAGGTCATTGGGAAGACCAAGACGTCGTTGGGAGGACAATATTAGAAGAGATCTTCGAGAAGTAGGTGTTCGTGATGAAAAGTGGCTTGATATTGCCCAGGATATAATCCAATGGCGAACGTTTGTTACTGCGGCGATGAACTTGCGAGTTCCATAAGACATAGAGTTAGTTAGTTAGTTAATATACACTCAAACGAATCGAACAAGACCGATAAAAAAAAACATTTCGAAGTCTGAAAATTGTACATTGTCCTAGCATGGAATACAATACACATGGGAAGTAGAACGAAAAAATATGTATTTTAAATCTTCAACGGATACACACTAAATTCCGAAGAACGGAATATTTAATTTTCTTAGAGCGAAAAGAGAGATCACTCTTCCACCAGCCGCCGTGTCGGATACCTGTCGTTTGTCCACCGGCGGACACTGGTGGGTAGCCAAGCCACTAGGGGTGTACAGAGGTCCAAAGTCAATTGCGGAATTCGGAATTGTTTGGATTCCGATGGCTCAATGGTAAAGGGTTCAGCACGTCAGGAATCAGATATGTAGCTACAAGACCTCTTTACACGTTGTTCTCAAGTACCTGACGAGACGAAATAAACCGTTTGAAAGGTGTACTCTCATAGTTGGCCGGATGGCTGAGGGGATAAGCCGTTGGATAGCTGGCCGGAAGGTAGCGGGTTCGAATTCCACCGAGGTTAAGATTTTTATTCATAAGTACATTACTTTGCTTTCTTACTATACTTATGAATAACTGATCTCTTTTGCATATTTGTACATTTTATTACGTCTTTTCATGGGACTCAGGCCGGGATGGTGTATGGGTGAAGATTGTGGAGGGTATAAGTCCAGGGCCTAATTTTTATTTGCCTGGTGTGACTGTGAGAACACCTAAGTCAGAATGGTCGGTCGCTGGGTATTTTCCTTGTTGTATTACGTCATTTTTTTTTTTTTTTTTACGATTATGATTATGTATGTGTGAAAGGGGGTTCTAAATTCGGTCTGTGTCGATAAAGTGGGAAGGGAGGGAAAGAGAGAAGACAGATGGATTCATTGTGTTGGGTAAGGTTCATCTCTTATAATTATGTTATTGTCTTAGTTTATGAACCTAAGTATTTTCTACTCAATGTAGAGTATTTTTCTTGTCACGTAAATCACGTAAGTGGAAGAAAAGGATATCAGCGTTAATTTTACCATGTTAAATAAAAGTATAAATAAAAAAAAGTCCTAAATGTGATTTGTTTTTTATGTTGTCAACAACTGTAAGAAATCTTCGGTGGTTATAACATTAAAAATAACTAGTAAAACTGTTTTCAGTGAATGAAAGTTCTCATACTTTAGTTGAATTATTACGCTTTATATACAGGTTAACTGCGAGTGGTAGTCATGGCCCTTGACAACTCAATATCTACGAAATTATTCTAGTTAATGTCGTCATTAACCTGTCATTAAGACATCACATCACAAATTTCAGTAACACATCCTGTAGTTATGAATAATGCCATTGTCAGTCACGTTAATGATAGGTGGAAGGTGATAAAATAAGAATGTAAACATTGTTTGTAGGTAGAGCACAATGAAAATTCTGTGAAATAACAGTAAATTAGAAAATCTAGCTTGCGTGGAAAATTATTAGGCGTGAGAAGTGTTTGCTTTTAATTTTATTACTGTTTCCTGACAAAAGAAAAATTAAAAGATGTTGACGAATGAAATAAATGTTCAATCATTCGACACCTTAAATTTGGAAGAGCGGAATTCTGGGAATATTTTATCTTACAATAGCGCAAAGAGAATTTTAGAGCGGATTTTTATCTGAGAAAAGATAACAAATTTCCACTCGAAAAAGTGTGTGTTTTATGATAACTTGATGCGAATTTCTTTTACACTAACTTCCAATCGGAAATATTCATCTTTTGATCATGAAAACTACTTAATTTTGACATTTTTTCGCTCCTTTTCACTTAAATGTTCATCCTTTTGAAATTGAAAATCACTTGATATACACTGAGAAAAGTTTATGTTTCTAGTTGACAAAGTGTTGATAAAATGCCTCACACAAAACTTTAGATCCTCTAAAGAAAAGTAGGTGTAAAGTAACTGAATTATCAGCAAGGAAAAATAATATATATACAAAACTCCTCAGCAAGGATACAACCCTGATTGCATTGCTTTAAAGTCTGACACGCTACGGCAAGCACGTATTATAAGAATTTGGTTTTGGGAAGGATCCAAGGTGTGTGAGTATGAAATATATATATAATTCCGCCTGAAGTTATACTATTTTCCCATCTCTGAGTTTGAGGGTGTCCACACCCCCGAACCCACACCTTAAATACGTCTCTGCTATGTCGCCACCTGCACTGCCTACCTGACGTGTTAACTGTTCCTGAATATATAAAAACGAAACTTTAATTGCTAGGCTAAGCATTAATATGCTCTTTCGGTCTGTCTAAATGACATTTTCATCTCTTAAAAATGGAACCTACGCAATGTGTAGTGATTTTTTCGGACTTTGAGAAATTTATCAATTCTTGTTATAATTTGTAAATAAACAGCATTCACTTGGGAATAGCGCGTCCACAATAAGCATCGCGGTAAAATTGCGAAATAACAAACTTCACTAATACCCATCATCCCATGACGCATTGTGATTCTGAACCACTCTAAAAGGATAACAAACCGATCTATCAATTTTGAAGAATAAATAACACCCGTACAACATCGGAATCCCATCTCCAAAGATCATAATTTTCCTCCACAGCGAGAGAGTTTTCGCTTCGATTGAAATTAAATCATTTTTGATGAAAGCACTTTATGCTTGAAAAATGAGTAATCCATTATAAATGATCGAATATCGAAATAACTGGGAGCTGTATTCCGAGAGCTGAATTCCGAATTCAGCTGTACGCATAAATGAGTTGCTACCGCTCCACTTTCGGTTCAAAGAGAAAAGCCCGGTACACGTTAAAGAAAACAGTGTTCTCGATTCATCTTGATAGCAAAATTTTTCTTGTGACGAGGCCAGACTGTATTCAGCTGTGTTGCTGGGGTTTTAATTATACAAAGTGATTCAAAAGTCAGGTTACATAGGAGATATATATTATTTTTCGTTTCTGATAATTGTGTGCAGCTGGGTGAGTGAAGGGCGACACTGACGGAAGACGAAAGAGTGGAGGTGAGTTTTCTGGCTAGCAATCGCAGTTACAGAGAAGTAACAGAAGAATTTAAAGGCTCTCGTCGTCTCAGGCCTTTCACACGGAAAAAATAAAAGGTTACTAGCAACCCAAAAATGTGTTAATGTAACAGAGTGACTTTTGATAAATATAGAACCTAATAAGTACAAGGTTACAGCAATCCAGCTAAAAAGGTTAAATCCAGTGGATTGATCTAATCCTGTACGTATGTTATTTATAGTGGAATGATAAACAACTGTATTCAGTTACTTTATTTCACCCATTTCGCATCCCAACGAAGATTTGTGAAACTATTTTATGGTAAAATCGTCTGGAAGCAAGTTATTATTACGATTTACACTACATGTAGCTTAATTATAGTTACCTCTGCGAAAAAAATGTGCACCGCACTGGGATCGAACCGAGACCTTAAGTGTGACAGCCCGAATTGCTAACGACCACTCCACAGAACACCTGAAGCTTCAAATCTCAATGTCGCATATTACACTTGCTCATTAACAGAATATTAATAATAATTTAGATAACACTACCTTCCTAAATTTCGGGTTGCTAGGTTACATCCTTAGAACAACCTTAAAGTTTTAACGTTAGTACAAAACTTCCATCTGGAAGTCTCTCGAGTTCAATGCCCGCCATCTCGTATAGACGAAACTCGGTTCAGTTAACCCTCATCACGGTTAAAAATAACTAATTCTCATTAGGTTAAATTTACCTGCATATTAAAGGGTTCACATAACAGAGCAGCGGGGCAATTACATTGTTTTAATAAACCATGTGGTTTGTTTATTTCTTCATGGAGCGATCTTGTAGGTATAATAACTCTGACCAATCTTGTCGTTCGCGTCCTACAGAACGCGAAAACCTAAACAATGGATATATTTAGAAACACTCAGATTGCGCTTTTCCTCCAGAGCGTTGCCAGGCGTTCTTAGGCCAGTTACTCACACGTTTCCCTATATCACATGCACAAAACGCACTGATAACACCACCATCTTCTTTCTTCTCTTCTTCCCCCCCCCCCCCCCCGCAGCTACTCAAGCGACATGTCGTAAGTGATTAAAAGGTACAAAAGAAAACTCGTTGCAGTATGTTTTCAAGTTGCGCGGCACAAAACGTCATGCATAAAAGGTGTCTAAGATTCAGAACATCCATCATCTGATGGAGCGCATAGTGCACTGTGTAGACATGATTAAGCCGGACGTTCTGCAAAAGGTCTGGAGAACTAGGAACGTACCGTGCACATATACATTTACGTTCAAGGTGCACTCATTGAAGATATACTATACATGTATTAAAGTATAAATCCCTATGTAACCTGACTTTTGAATCACCCTGTACAATGTCTGACGAGATTCCTGACTCATGATTATAACAAACAAAAATAAAGAACAGATTGGAGAAGTGAAGAAAAAATAATTAAAAAAGAATTTTTAAAAAGACGCCTTTTTCAGATGGACTAAAAAGTAAAAAAAAAAAAAAATAAGTTGAATTATACTTATGAATCAGAAAATAAAAGCGTGGGTGCTCTTAGATATTATGATTTTATGATGAGCTAAGCAAGAACACCCACGCTTTTATTTTCCGATTCATAAGATTAATTCAATTTATTATTTTTTACTTTTTAGTCCATCAAAAGCGTGTTTTTTTAAATCCATTTTTAATTACTTTTCATATATAATAGGTGAATATTAAACTCCCTGCGAGATAGGCAACCCAAATTTCACAAAATAGGTGCGGCGTTGCGTGCATTTAAGGATAATTTCGAATTATTTTAATTTATTAATTACAGTTAACTGGATTATTTTGTCGTATATCTAATGATTGAATATTGTATTGTCATCGGAAGCAAGTAAGTTTACAACATTTCAAAGAAATCGGATGATGGGAAGCGAGTTTACAATCGATTGCAAAATTTGTACCGACCAGACAGACAAGAAAACGAGTTAAAACATGTTAAAATAGTCTGAAAGGAAAAATTGCCACCGAGCCGCCGTAGCTCAGTGATAGAGCGTGGAGGTAGCATTCGGGAGGTCGTGGATTCGATCTCAGCGGATGCCCATCCTGACTGATTTTTTTTTTCAGAGTTTTTCCTCAGTCACACCAGGCAAATGCAGAATGCATAGGACCTGGCAGACACCTTCCCGAATCCTTTTCCCTGGCCTGACCCTTAGATGCATAAAGGCTACAAATAACATTCAAATTTAAAAAAAGATTTTTCTGATGATTCAAACGCCTTTCAAAGCGGCCAGTCCGTTTCATACTAATCGATGATTTGGACATGAGACAAGTTTGTGTCGAAAGTTGCTTCCATCAAGATAGGAATAATTTCGACTTTAATCTGTAATTGACTTATTTGACTCCTTCTCTTTTCTAATATTAAGCTGGTTCTCAAGAAAAAGGTATCCGTGGAAGTAGAAACTGCGGGAAGACAGTTTCTACAGAGAGACATAGATCTAATATCAATATGTGTTCGGAAAGGCCATACTTTGAAAGCAACTGAATGCTATAATTAAATTGGTCATTACAAAAAGTGACTATTCACTGTGTTTTGAATTGTACAGAAGAAGAAAATAGATCTGATTCTGGGGTAATGAAGCAACGATTCTCAGTTTATCCAGAGACCAGCAGCTTTTTCATGCACGATCTATTCAATCGTTTCGGCTTAATGCACCACTCAAAAGATTGAAAATTGCTTTGCCAAAATGATCCCTTTTCGCAATGACCAAGGTATTATTATTATTATTATTATCATCGCATATTACAGAATGATATTGATAAAATTATTTATTGGTGTTCCAATTACAATATGACAGTTAATGCTCATAAAACTAAATTCATAAGCTTCACGAATAAAACACAGTATTATGTTAGTAGTTATACAATACATGAAGCTCTGTTATTGAAAAGATTACCGATATCACGGATCTAAGCGTTCACTTTGATTTTAAGTTAAGCTTTAATAACAATGTTACTGGACTTGTAGGTGAAGCACGGAAATTAATAGGTTTTTAGTCACATCCAAAATAGAATATGCTGCTAGTGTTTGGAATGACTTACCTCAAACGTCAAAAAGAAGAACAGAATCTATAGAAAAATGCCTTTGAAGCTGCATTCTTTCATTTTATCAAATATTTGAATTTTACTGTTCCCTTATACAGAACAAAGCATCAAATTATTGATTTTCTGACAAAGGATGGAACATTTAATCAACAACTATTATGTAAAATAATTGTATTGCTTTCAATTATCTGTATATTTATACGTAACTTAGCCCACATTACTGTATCTTGATTCAAGACTTAGTGTTAGGCTTGACGTGACACAAGTATATTTCAGGCTTGATTATCCCTTGCCTAAACATGGCAGCTATGTGGGTAGTGTTCTATACTGGCAGTATGGTATTCATAGCACTCGAATAACTATTACATTATTATTATTATTATTACGCACGTACTTACAGAAATGCCAAGAAGAAATGGTTCTCAGTCTGGGAATCAATAGGTAAACAATACCCAGTAATTGTCCTTACCACAGAAGTAGGGCTACATTATAATAACATACGCTTCATGGATGTCTCTCATGATAGTTTCTTTCCCCGTTATTATCTTTTCAAACTTGTCCACGAGAAACAGTTTGAATTCACCCTCATACCACGGAGAGACGCATGTAACCAGTACAAAACGTATGAATAATAGACGTAGCAATCAACGTTTTGACTTGTGACATTTCATTCCCTGTATTTCCTTTATCGACATACACAGTTAGAAAAAGGAACTTAAAAAAAGAAAAAACGTTTCTCTTCTTCTTCGTTTTTTTTTCGTACGTAACAAACTGGGATGGTGATTCCATTCTGCTGTGACTAAGGTCATTGTACTTTCGCAAAAGAGGAAATATTGCCCAGGCAATTTGACGTCTTCCTTGAAACACGCAAATAATATGTGGGAAAGTAAGAGAGAGAGAAAGAAAAAAGAAAAATCATTATAATGCTTGAAGATATGTTTATTTTTTTGTATACTTTCATCATAACTAGGGTTGCCGGATTCCGTAAACGAAAACCCGGGACATAATTCTGAAACTTTTTATATACTTAAATAACATATTAAAGGAAAGAATATTACACCCTATAAACTATAATATTATCACTCGCGCTTGTTTGCATATTTTATTTTAATTTTTAAGGCCTTTAGACATCTTTGGCTCAGGCCGTCTCCCGTTCGTGATATTTATCTGATTTTAAAGCCTTGCAAAGATCTTGCTGCTGACTTACATAATCATAGAACTCTATTAGCTTAGTTTATTTATGGTCTTTAGGCAACTCAGCCTCAGGTCGGGATAGAACGGAGGAGAGGATGTTGAAAGATAGTTGGCCAGTCTCATTTGTAGGTACCATCCCGGCATTTCCCTGCCATGATTGAGGAAAAAGTCTGGATGATCCACCGCTGGAATCGAACCTAGTACCTCTAGAACACCAATTAAGCAGTGGCCGTTTGGAATGGAAATCTGAGCAACTGATTCGAGTGTTAAAATATAATTCATTTAGTCCTTCAGTTGTTGATAAGTGAAGGGGATTTCGTTTCTCAGTTCATTACATCTTCGTGAGAGAAAATGCCCTTTTCTACGTTAGCATTATGCTTAGGAACACCGAAGAATTGAGGGGCTTAGTGGAAAAACAGCCTATTCCGCAAAATTTGCGAAAATGATATATCTGCATGTTTGTACTTGTAGTATATTGCACTCTCATCTGATAAAGCATTATGGTGGATGAGTATACCGAACGGATTGTGCACACATAAAAGAAAAAGAAGAAAAATTAGTCTCAAAAATTGAGTGGAAAAATGACTTATCTTATTTCAGCGTTAGATAGTGGGTAAACAGGACACGCCATTTTTTTTTCAGGAAGACCCTCAAGTCACACAGTCACAAAAAATAAAAACCGGGACAAACATACGTCCTGAAAGCATTTTCCCGGACAGTTAATTCTTTCATTAACAACCGGGACTGTCCCGGAAAATCGTTCCATCTTGCAACCCTAATTATAACACACATACACACATTTACACACCTCTATGGGTTTTACTCAATCTGGAGAGTTGAAAAAATGTTAGCATTTCTTTTTTTTTTTTTTCGAAAAATTTTTGGTCAGTTTCTAAATATATATATATAATAAATCAAGGCCATATTCGATCCACTACTGGATGAGGCCTCTCCCCGGAGGGAGGAGTTGATGTACTGCTCCCACGCTGACCAGACGGTTGGGACACACACACACACACACACACACACACATATATATATATATAT
>JAGDQP010034861.1:0-19876 GCA_022664845.1 Lepisma saccharinum | reverse complement strand
GAGATCTTTTGCGCCTAAAAGCTAACGGAAAATTTCATCTTTCTGATAATTTATCTTGCTAATAATGACTCTTATCAATCGAAATTCAGGAAAGAACTAGACACGATTTAATTTAAATCTCCCAATGACATTGTAGATAAAATTTCTGGAGAGCCGTTTGAGTGAGACATAACATTTGTAGGAAATCCCACCAATCTTTCTTTGTTAGATGAAGAAAGATACCTAGGAAATTTTGAGGAATTGTTTAATTTTAAAATCAATCATATAACAGTTTCTGAGTAAATATTTCCTATTCGAAAGTATAATACTTGAAAATTCAGTTTCACATTAGATTCTTCACCTATGTCAGGCATTAATTTTATATAAGGTTCTAAAGATATCGGAGGTATTATTATTATTATTGATCCCTAAATCCTAAAACTTTCAATAATTCTGGTGGATGTCACCCCTCGCCCACTACCACAGCACTCAGTTAAAATGTCGTACCGTAAAGTTGCTAAAAGGTGCATACATACAACCTTACACCCAGCAATCATGGAGCGAAATATGGGCATCTGCTAACGTCTAACCATAGAAATTTAACCGAGGGGTTGCAACTCAGTTATCAGAGTGTTGTCTTAACCGCCGGTCAACCTGACTGAACTTTTCCAGTTTTTTTTTCTCAGTCACGGTAGAATATGTCCTGGCCGGCTTCGTTCCAATACCTCTTTCTTCCCTTCTAAGTCATCTAAAGGCTATATAATTAAATTCAAATTCATAGTCACAAACCCATGTCTTTACAATTACAATCGGGTTAGAGGCACAAAATTCTATGTTCCAAACGTATGAGGCCATCAAATTTGTGCGAAAATGTCTCGAGTGTCACTGCCTGTGTCCCTGGGTTTTGAAAACACTAGATTTGCCTGAAATGACACCAAAACCTTATTTGAAGTCACTCGAAACAATTATTGTTATTTAATTGTTGAATATGTGTGTATTACTAACTTATTAAATTTTCAGTTGCTAGCTCTAGTATTGATTTTTCAACGTTGAAATGTTCACAATTGCCAACCTTGCAATTAAAAGTTTATGGGAACTGGTTTAACTAACCCGCTTGCCAACTAGTCCAGGTCTCTCCAATATATTTTCTAGATTGTAACAAAATGAAAGTAAATAAAATTAGCATTCAAATGTTTACACGGGCAGGAAACAGAGCTTCAGAATATAAAATACGTTCAGAAATTATTAATATAAATTATTTTAGACAAGATCGGTAAATTCCACTATCTTCTCAAGTGCCTGGTGTGACAGATTTTATTTTACCTTCGACATTTTATGCTTTATCCATACATTATATAGTAGTATTACTGTTATAAGTTCTGTTCTGCTGTATATACACATAAGGAGAGTGTCACATAAATTGTCACAGTTATTGCAATCGATATACGAATTGGTTCGTATTATGCTCGTAGTTTCAGTATATTAGAAATTATTCTGTTCAAGTATAATCATTCAGTACATGAAACACAAATTTATTTATTTAGAACTTAAATATTTTTAACTTTTTCTCTTTACACATTAAAGTAACCCTTTCTTTTATGTCACTTTCACCTTTCTAACTCTCTTTTCTTTAATTTTGCGTATAACAGAAAAATAAATCAAGACGCAAACGATCATTGGAGCTAACGAAGAAAGCCCAAAATGGACTTCTAGTTTTAATATTAAATCATGGGCCAGCCAACGCAACGTCTGGTTGTCATCTGGGAGGAACAGGAGAAAATGACTACTGCTAGGTAAGTTTATAAACTTACCACACCTTTTTAATATCCAGTTTATTTTTCATTTAAGAAATAACCTTTGTCATTAATTTATGGTTTAGGAATACCTTAACGTTTCAATACGTTAAAAGAAATTTTTTAGATGAAATCACACTGTTAAAACATTTTCAGATACATTAGCGATCACAGTTCTCATTCACTGAGAATACATGTCATTTTTGCCAACATACGTGATCAAATTATTATCCAATTATACTAGTATTAATATTGATAGCTTATTTAGATTTTGTATGTACATGGTTGAGTGGAAGAGAAGGCATTTGTGGCCTTAACTCCGCCATGGAAAATAAGTCAATAAATAAATAAATGAAATGGCGACAGCAAACACTTGATCAGAATTGCCTGTTTGGTTACGATAAGAAACAATTTCCTCTTTCTGAGCATTTGCGAAAATCACACTGGAACTGAAAACTTGTCAGAAATCAAAAGAAATATCTGGGTGTTTTTCTAGGATTACTCTGAAACATTTCTGAATATATAACAATACTGGACTTATCAAACAACGTTCTCATTTTTTCAACAGTGTAATCTTGTTTGAATCTCAACATCTGAAAAATGTCATTCGTTTCCATTGTTAACATTTAACTGTCAGCATTTCAAAGTGAGCAAATTCAAAGTAAAACGATTGCAACTTCTTAATCATTTAAATGTTGTTGCATTGTTTATATGGCTATAATTTATTAATTCATATTTCAATAATGTTGCCACCTTCTAGGAGAGCTTCCAAAAGGGTCAACATACTTTGTCACATAAACTTTTTTCTCTTCAGCTGTTGCCCTTCTTTGTATTGCCTTCTTCAAATTTACGATACAGAACACTCTTTCTACAGCGGCACTTGAGTAAGGAAGACAAAGCAGAGACATAACAAACGTGGATAAATTCGGAACTGGTTATCTGCATACTTTTTTTTTATTGACGAGCATCCAAAAATGTTGAACGGAAACATCATTTTCAGTTTGCAAATTTCTGTTTCGTAATAACCGCCACTCTGTGTCTACTTGTTGCAATTTACTCTGTTCTATAACATTAGGGAAGTCAGCTACGAGATGAGCAATTGATTGTTTCGATTTGTTGATCATACATTTGATGGGCTAATTATCTCTAAGTGTTTCATGACGGGATCATGAAGCGCATTTCTCTCTCGAATTTGATGTTCTGTTCCAATATAGAATTCAAGACTCCTGAGTTTAAAAGGTCGCCATCCACCATATGGGAGATTTTTTGATGACAAGGAGAGGGAAACTTTCGCTCCAGAGTAAGTACATTTCATTTATAGATAAGAACTTCCAGGGGGTTCTGAAATTTGCATTTTCCATTGCTATCGACTAAAGGTAGTTTACTTCCATGTGACACCATTCTTCATAGAAGTACATACAATTGTTCGAAACTGATCAACTTGTGGTTTCTCACTCTGCATTTGTTTGTTTAGGGCGTTGAAGATAGGTAGAACAAATTCAAGATAAAGTCTATTAAACGGATCATTCAGTCATTGAAGGATGGTTTCAGAGGCTAGTAACCTATCCGACACAACTGCATTAGTGAAGAAGAGTTTAAGTGCATCATATTGCTCCAGAAGACGGACAACTACTGAAAGTAAAGACAACCATCGTGTCCGAGTAGGATATAAATGTTTGTGGGGTTTGGCTTGTAGAAATATTTGAAATTCTTTGAATTCACTTATTCTTTTTGAGTTTGCATGGAAATAGTTAAATATATCCCGTGCTAAATCTTCAGGACCACGCGGTAATTCTGCACACGGAGAGGAAGCGCAGAGATGAAAAGAGTGAGAAATACACTTCATTACAAGTAGATTTGGAACATCTTTCTTTAACAGAGTACTCACAGAGTTCTTCTTCCCCATCATAACTCTTACTTCATTAGCAGCAAAACCGATTAAAGTTTGCTTGTATGGTATGTCACATGAAGCAAATGAAGTAACAATATGTCTATATAGAGACTCAGCAGTTCCCTCAGTGACTGGAATTAGATAAAAAAACATCAATGATACCCCCTCCGTACTATTTACCTTAGTTACACTACATAAGTGTTTTGTGCAACGTTTATCAGTCGATTTATCGATTAAGATGGAAAATTTCGGCTCGCTTAGTAATGCACACAACTGTTCCTTACTCTCTACTCCAGTTACGTTCTTCGCAATAGCAGTGGCGTTTGTTCGAGGGCATTTAATGTTCTTTGCAATATCCGAGTCCGAACTCACCGATTTGATTAGAGCCGGCAAATGTTCCATCAGATTAAACGGAAGATCATGTTCTGTTAAAAATACCACTAACGTCACCTCCCCCTCTTTCACGCGTCCAATTTCGTCGCTTTACCAGTAACTTGGAGTAAGGTTTGCTGTCCCTGAACCTGTTTTGCGCTTCAAATATGCTCTTTTGTTTCAACGTCAGTATTACCACCCCAAACAATAGATATGTGATCATCATACGCCCCTACTGTTTTTCATTACCCACATTCGCCAATTTTCTGCAGACTTTTATTCTTCTTTATAACACTGTTCATATTTCGTTTTTTCCTAGCTCCTCCCTGCTCACTCATTGCTTAGTAATTAAAATAACACAGCACTAACACAACATAGAGCTATTTACAACTTGTCTTGAAATATCTACGAACGAAACACACGTAACACCACGCAGATCAACAGTGAGAGAAGCACCTACTAAAATGTTGATCTATGCACCAGCACAATGCAAACGGAACTAAGAAAGGTTGCGCAACTAGTGGAAAGTGTGGATGTCATGCAAAACCAGGAAAGTCCCGTTTACTGATTGACACTCTAAAAATGGGGGACTTCTCGATATTTTTTACAGGTCGAAAAAGTCTCTATGTCTAAGTGACGACGAACTAACTACATTTTCAGGAGAACAAGTCACGAAAATTGTACAGATACTGGGAAAAGAAAGTATTTCGAATTGCAGCAAATAGACGAAACAAAAAGCTTGTGGGTGATGTGGGAAACCAGGAGAATGTTAACATATGATTTTAAAAGATCAGAAGAGTAGGAAATAACTTCAAAACGATGAAATATCCTGGAAAATCAGGAGACCTGACAACACTGTGTTACCTTTCTTGACTTTGTTATTTCTGCTGTTTTAGTTGGACTCTCAAGTTACTTGAATCTAATATTCTTGTTGTATTTCCCTTCGCAGGTCTTGTACCATAAAGAATGGTATATCATTTATTCATCTCTTTACTCTGTACAATTAAAAAATGTACCTAGAAGTCATTAGTAGTACAGATTGTTTACTTACCTCGTATAATTTAATAAATATTCCAGAACCCCTTTTTTATCAATGTATACTATCTATAGTCTTACGTGGGTTCACTGAAATCCAACACAGTTTCAAAATACATACGTTATCTCGAATATAAAAAAAAACAGGTGTAAACGTTTACTTCCAATGCTAAAATAGTCTTCATAATTTGAATGATCAAAATTGAACATTTGCAAGTCAGATAATATGTATGCATTCAAATAACTTGTCCGACAGATAAGACAGCTAGATTATTTAATCAATATCTAAATACTGACATGTAAATGTATCAGGGCGACAATGTTTGTCATATAGTGACATTGTTGTCTGAACATTTCTACATTCAAACGACTAGTATATAACATTATAGCACAAGTATTTCCCATTAATACTAATAATTACCATTCAGTAATTAGTCGTTCACAAGGGCGTCGGCAGGGAGGGGCAAGGGGAAGGCATTTACCCCTCCCCCGAATTTCAGATTTTATACCAAATACTATTCTATTTCCATATATTTCATATATGTTTTATGCTTTTCACTGCATATACTTTTTTAATTTTTTAAAAGTACCGAACAAATCAAGAAAAACACTGACATTTTGAAAAGCGACTCATCTAACATTAATATTAATGAAATAAACTATTTCATTTTGAAGCAAATACTTTTAAGCGATATATTTGAAGGTCACTAACTCAAATCGGCATAGTCAAGGACTTCAAATTTCTCATTAATAACAAATATTTTTAAACTATGGTTTACTTCAAGAATTATCCACCCAAATTTCTAAAAAGATTATTTTTAAATGTTATTTTTCCATTATTTTTTACTATTTTTTTTTTAATTGAGCCTGATTACTAAAGTCTCTCAAAGCAAATCTGAATTTGAATTTTTGAAGAGTCTTTATATAATTTTGGCTCAAGCCGAATGGACGATGCGAGAATGCAGAACAGAAAATTTACCTAGTAAACCTTATCTTCGATAGGAATTCTTGCACATAAATTATCTATTAATGTTTGTTAAAATTTGTTATTTCAGTAATCTTTGACCTCCAACACAAGATTTGATAAAAGTGCTATTACTCACCGTTTTAAATTTGACTGAAATATTGAAGGACCAATATGACTGACAATATTACACTATCGCGATTTTTGTAACTTCAAATTATCTACTAGTTATTGAAATGATCACACCATATTAATTTCTGTTTTAATGAACAACATGATCTAACATGCCAAGCATATGATGATCCTGACTATTCAAAGATGTTGGATATATTAGTGTACGACGTTACTGAGAGGTCATTGTTAAAAACATGTACTGCGTTCTGGGTTCAGTTTCCATTAAGTTAATTTGAAAATTATGACGATTTCAATTTTAGTTTATGTTTGAAAACATTTTATATAGTTCACGAACTATTAGCAATTTCTCCCTTAGAAAGTAGGAAGGAAATAAGGTTCCATGGAAGTATCTATCAGAACAAAACACCAGAGGTGCAAAGAGTTCATCCAAGTTCCTTGGTAACAGCATGTAAGAGGAACACTGGAAGTTCGCTCTAGGTTGCAAGGTTCATAGTGCCTTAGGGTTGGTAATGATGGGTGTTGTTCGTTTTAGAGCCACCACCAGCCTTATGGCTTGAATCTTGCAACTTTCAGTGTTCCTCTTACATGCTGTCACCAAAGAACTTGGCTCATCCATCCTCTATTTCATCACTTTTTATGTCTGATGAACTTGGCTGAACTTTTTGCACCTCTGGTGTTTTTGTTAAGATTTCACAGCGTTTTGTACGTGATCTTTTATATATAAAGGGAAGAAAATAGCGATACTTTTAAAATTGCTTGCCGTTAGTTAACAAATACACACAATCTAGGCACTGCGAAAGCAGTAAATACCCGAACCGTATATTCCAATATTGCCCAATATGCTGACAATCCAGAGCCCATTAGATGGCGCTCATGTCGCGCAATTTCCTATAATCGTGTTATTCACCTTCCAATCAGTACACGCAGGAATTTCTACTGGCGATGAATCATGATACGCGAGGCGGAACAAGCGGGACGAGCTTATCGCGCACAAAATTTGAGAACGGAAAGTGTAACACTGGAGTCTACACAAATACAACCTAAATTAAACAATGTTTACAAAGCGTGGGTATGTTTGTTCAGTTACGTTTTGCAATTGCATGAGATCTAACATTTTATCTACAGTTGATTTCACTTAACGGTTTAAAGACGGCAAGATGTTTTCACTAACACTCACCACCATCGCTCTTGGCAGATCGAGTCAGCACATGACACTGTGGGTGAAAAATGCTACACTTCATAACCGCAACTTACCTTACCCAACTTACTCTAAATCATGGTCACTAATCTAAGATAATCTACGAAAAATGCAAGAACGCAATTAATAATAATAAATATAAACATACAGAAATATATTTTAAAAGAAAGAAACAAAAAAACAAACTCCTGGCAGGAGTTGAACCCGTTCTTTTTACTTAACCTGGTACAATCTGGTTTCAACGAAACCCCACCCCATCTAACAACCGGAAGGTAAGAACGAATATCACTGAACCATTATGATTCCTCCTCAACTGCACATTGTTTTCACCACTTTTTAGAGCTGAAGAAATTGGCTTAACTTCTTGCATTTCAGGTATTTTTGCTCGGATTTCACAGCTTTTATGTATAATATATATCAATATAAAAAACCCTTCGGGGTAAAGACAAGAATAACACAAGAATACTACTCACAAAATATGTGATATCCATTTTTCGAGTTACTTTCTTTGTGTCACTATGACGAAAGTGTTTCCTTTGTAATACAATTAGGAGATTTAGTATCCTTCCGCTATAATGACACAAAGGAAGTAACTCGCAAAATGGATATAACTTCTTTTGTGAGTTGAATTCTTGCGTCACTCTTGCCTTTATCCCGAAGGGTTTTTATACTGATATCACTTACATTGTAACGCTGCCTATTAAAAAATGTGCAAAGTCTTCACACAAAAGGCCGAGTTTGGACCGTATCTCAAAAACGGTAACTCCTATCAACAAAATAATCTTCGATTTACCCCAACTTGTTGGAGCTTGCAATTAACCCCCAAAACCACCGATACCGACCACTTCGGGCTAAAGCAAAAAGACAGACAGAATGACAGAGGTCCTTTTCTACATTTGTGCAAATTCTGTGCTTGGACTAAAAGGTTATAACGTTTGAACCCCTACACCAATTTTCACGTGTGATACATCGTTTGAAGGGTATTGAAGCACAGATTACGATTTCGCAAGCTTCGTAATTTTATTTATGGCCTTTATGCATCTATTGCTCAGGCCGAGATAGAGGAGGGAAAATGATTCGGGAAGGTGTGGGCTAGAGCTATCTTCAAGGTGCCATCCCGGCATTTAAATGGCATGACTCAGGGAAACCCCTGATGAAACCTCAGTCAGGATTGTCGGTCGCTAGGATCGACCCCGCGACTTCCCGAATGCTACGCCAACGCTCTACCACTTAGCTACGGCCTTGCGCCCCCAAATTGGAGTTTTGGGAGCTGCGCCAAATTTACCTTAACCACTCCAGGACACTGCGCTCCCATGGTGCAGATCTGCCCTGATACCTGTTGCTGGTGGCGACCCTAGAACCCAACTTACCCACCATCACCAACCCTAAGGCTCCAACATCATGAACCTTGCCACCTCGCGCCAACTTCCAGTGTTCCTCTGCATGCTGTCGCTAGGAAACTTGGCTCATCCATCCTTCATTTCACCACATTTTACAGCTTATAAATTTGACTGAACTTCTTGCACCTCTGGTGTTTTTGCTCGGATTTCACTTCTTTTTGTACGTGTGTAATACACACACACATATATAATAAATAAATCACAGCCATATTCAATCCACTAGTGGATGAGGCCTCTCTCCGAAGGGAGGAGCTGGTCTACTGCTCTCATGCTGACCAGACGGGTTGGGAGAGGAAAGAAGAAGCTCTCACTGTGATCGCCACTGTCTTTTATTCACAGCAGCTCCCCAATAGTCCTCAAGACATATATAGATATAGATATATACTCGCTTCGCTTCGCTGGGGGGTGATGGCACGAGACTCCCGTGGCGAACTGCGGCCCAACTTGGAAATTTTGGAAGCTGCGCCCCCGTTATCGTAGCCATGCTATCCGGCGGATGTTCCCCTATGGTGTAAATCTTCTCCCATACCTGTTGGGGGCTGTACCCCCATTTGGCCCACTCATTGTAATCTATTCTTGACGGTTCACCTTCATACCAAATTTCGTTTTTCTAGGTTCATTGCTTTGTAAAATGGGTTTTGGGCGACCATTTTGGATTAAAGATTGCGACTTTTTAACGGTTTTTTTGTATTGTCTGACCTACTTGTGTGACACCTTCATACCAAATTTCATTTTCCTAGCTCAAACGGGGTGGAAAATTGTTTTTGCGCAGCCATTTTGAATTCAAAATGGTGACTTTTCAAAATGTAATCTTTTTGTAAGATACTCTTGATAATACATCTTTATGCTAAATTTCGTATCTCTAGCTCAATCGGTGTGGAAAATGGATTTATGTGGTTCGCCATTTTGGATCCGAAATGGCGTCTCTGGAGACTGTAATATTTTTATAATCTATTAATTATGATGTGTTGTCATACTAAATTTCGTTTTTCTAACTATAGCCGTTTAGGCTGTGTATTGTATGGAAATTTCATTTTGGCAGCCACTTTGGAACGAAGATGTCGACTTTTTCAAAATGTGCAATATTTTATTAACCTGCTAGTGATGATGTACCTTCGCGCCAAACTTCGTTTTACTAGCTTTAGTCATTTAGACCGTGTATTCTTTGAAATTTTAAGTTTGGCGGCCTTTTGGATCCAAGATGGCGACTTTTTTTAAAATGTGGGAATTGTCCCTTTACTTACTTATCATTTTCCACCTTCATGCCAAACTGCATGTGTCTAGCTTATTCCAAAAGCCCTAAACAGAATGATGAGTTAGTGAGTAGTTAGTCTAAAATACGTAATTTCAGGGGGCCATAACTCCAATATGCTTCAAGTATGAAATTTTTCACACCTTCACATATTTGCCATATCTCCTTAACTTCTTAAGTTCATATTCCTACCTCTGATTTTGTTTTTCTTACGGGGCCTAAAACTCTCCGATTTCGCCATAAACTTTTGTTCCTGTATAACATGCTTCTGACAGTGCTGACGTTTTGTGACGGGAGGAACTTGGCTACATGCACGGCCTGGGAATTTCCATCTGTTCATAAATGGCAAGTTTGGTACACTGCAAAAATTGACTGCATTAATTAAACACTTTTCGGTGTCCCGATGAGACCACCACTTGTTTTGCTAAAGCCGTTTGTTGTGTGATTTCGGTAATTCAACACTATGGTAGTACTAATGTACTAGATACACTGGAACCTAATGAACTTAATGTAACCGTCTATATAGTAAATAAAAAAAATGAGTATAACTTGCTCCTCTTCATGATTCACATGTAAATCTCCCCATATATATATATATATATATATATATATATATATGTAATGTTCCCTTAATATTACCCACCGCTGGGTAAATTCCTTTCGACGCCCTTGGTCGTCCATTGAATATTTCCGTCATTCGATAGTTTACACGTCTAACTTGATTATATTACTGGTTTTAAATCCAAGTCCATCTTTTATAAGTTTCATAACCAAACAAAGCTAAAATAGACTTTTAGGGTGAAACGGTGAACTTATTTTCTTAGTTCGATTAACATCTCATAGTGATTCATGAAGTTTGCTTTTGTATGAGAAGTACATTGTTTTGAAACTAACTATATCTATCCTTCTACGAATTTCTTTATGTTAAAGATACCTGTGTTGGAACATGACAAGTATATTCTATGTATTTGTACTGAAATAAAAACATTAACACATTTCTTTGTTAATTGTAACTACAAATTATTATTGTGGCATCAATCCCCGAAACATTAGGCATCTCTCCCCTACACCTCGGGGTAAGATGGCAAATTTCATTAGTCATTTGTTTAGTCAATTGTCAGTATACCATACAAGTGCAATACGCGATATTTACAGCAATTGTGCATTAATATAGTCGCTAATCATTGCTGTAGTTTGCCTTTTATCGTCGTATTATTCAACAGATACAGTCATCAAAATGAAAAAAGTATGGCGTTTTTCAGCGTTCTACTATATCTCTGAAATGTTCATACACGAACAAACACTATGCACCCAAAATAACATATAGGTGCCCGAGTGGCAATCGCGCTCCTCTGTTATACGCAAGGCCATAGACTCAATCCTCGTAGAGGTTCAAGAAAGTTTGGAATCCATTTAAAAAATCCGCAGTTGCAATCCTTAGAAATCATCTGACATATCTTATACGTTAACAACGATTCAAAAAGAAAAAAACACACCACTAAATGTGATTACCTATACAAAAACAAAAAAACGTCAAGTAATAATAATAAACATCAGAATACAGTCACATTGGTTCTGTCGAGGACAAAGAGACGTGTAGACACTAACCAACCAGAAAACAAAGGACTCCGAACCAAGAACCACTAACAAGAAATGATCTAAAAATAGCATCGAATAGATACTTAGACATCAATTGACTCCGTAAAAGAAATACTTAATTAGTACCTATACACGCTAGGGGAATTCCATACAATATATTTAAGAACTCAAACTAGAATACGAACTGTGATGGTTCCGGGAGGGCTATGTGTCATGTCTTAAGTAAGAGTAAGTTTCGAAATAAACTAGACGGTGTTTAATTATAAAAATAAAATATTGACTTGAGTCAATAATTTTAACAGTTCCGTTTTTTTTTTTTACTCTTCCTCTTTTATTAATAAATAACGTTGTTAAAGATATTCAATTACTGTTTCACTTTTCCTTTATTTTATCATTTTAATCAAAGCGTCTGTGTCCTACCGACATAGCACGGGGCAGGCAAGCAATTTCGCGGCATACTAGTGTGACCGTGCAAACCCTTTAAGAATAACTGTTATGATAAGTATAGTCAACGTTGGACAGGAACCGCACAATGTTTCTTGGCGATCCAATTGCAATTACATGCAGACACAATGCAAAATTATTCTTGAACGGATACAACTATGAAAACAAATGGATATAAACATTGACAGAAGACGAAGGTAAATGCCCGATTTAAAAACGCATTATCAGTAAAATTAAACACATTTCATACAATCATTTTCGATTTTTTTTTCGTGAGGCCGGTGCCAAATTAATTACTATAATAAACAGTTAAAACTCACTGACCTACATTGCGTAGGATGTTACAAGTACACACAGAAAAATCGATCCATCAATTTTTTAACTAAACATGTCCAGTTTATGGTTTTCTGGTAGCGTCAACAAAACATCTGGTACTACGAACTGTACAAGAGCCAAATTTTATGGTACATACAGCGAAACACAAATGGTTAAAAGTGTTCTGGTTAACGTAACTAAACCTAGAGCGACAGATACTGAACAATATAGTACCAAGAACTGAACGATGTTTTGTTGAACTCCAACATAACATGTCTGCTGGCAGTTACTATGTATTATGCAATCTGTTACTAAACACTAACAGTAACAGAAAACAAATGCGTAATGAGGAGAACGTAACTGGGCGGTTATAGTTGCTGCAGCCATACATCCAGTTGAAAGTATATTCACTGAATGTCTTGGAAATTGGAAGCCAGTTTGTCTGAGAAATGTCGTCGACAAGAAAAGTAAAGTAAACGTCATTATGATACTCTTGAGATGTCTCACTTGTGTAAAATCACGAATCAGTCTTCTTCATAGCTCTATTCTATGGAAATTAATAAACTTTCCAAGTTGCGTATAATTAAAGTCTATGTAACAGTCTTTACGCCAGAATTTGTTTTCGTAACATAAAGGGACTAGTAAAATGTTCTAAGTTCAACAGAAGAAACAGTGGAACAGGAGTAGAGTGTTGGACAATATAAGTATTCAAATCGAAACATAAATTTTAGTACCAAACAAAACCACATATTTCCATAGACATCCATTCTTTGAAACATCCATTAAATGTCAATATCCTTATATTCAATGCATTTGTCAGTAAGTAAGAGCAATCCATTTACATATTTCATCATGAATTCTTTACAGTACAAACATGCAGACCATGAATATTTCCTTGTGTTAGGTTTGTAAATCTTCTTTCATCATTCAGAAACTACATCTTTTGGTTCACTTGTTTTCCAAACCAAATCAAACAATATAATGGATAGTAAAATGAGTTTATTTGCTGATACTCTCAACACACACAATCACTCAGTCATAGATTTTAAAGAATAATCATTTTGTTATCCATAGGTATTAAACTGTAATCGTGTTGTTAACCATTGATATTTAACTATAACCGCTTTCTGAAGATCTAACAATTCACTCCCCCTCAAATAAATGAATATAAGTTAATACCCCTCAGAATCAAAATGCTTAGGTGAAACTCTGACGTTTCATTACTTCATTATTCACGACATAATGGCGCTTGTTCATTATTTGTGGAACTACTAGTTTTCGTATTTGATTCAATGTTCCACCAATTGTTAGCTTCATTTAATGCATAGTGATTGATTGGTAAACTCGCTTTAACCTTCTTAATTGATGTATGTATACTTGCCGACGTAAATATCCTATCTGAACTTCTACTATCCTATTCCCAATTTGTTTTGGTACTACAGCTGTTAAGAATTTAGGAGTTTTGTTAGTGTTATTTCAAATTAATATCCTCTCACCCACATGCGGCAGTAATTGTGTGCGGCACTGACTGATCAAACTAACTTTCGAACATAATGTGTGATTCATTGTATCGACCCGAACAAAACTTGATACAATTATGTAAGACCTATGTTATTCGCGTATTCGCCATAGCAAAGTGTCATGCTAATTACCATTTTTATGTTTATAAGACTCAGATATTAGATACATAATCATCTGTAGTATACGAAAGGGTCATTTTAATCCTAACTTGATTCGATGATTGATGATAGTTCGAATAAAATAGTGTTCAGACATATTAGAAAGTTACATTTTCCATCATTCCGAAGGTAACGAGACACTTCCTATATTGCAAGAATAATTCCTGAAATATATAAGAACGCATAAAGTGATTATCTTCAAAATTGGCACGATTATATCGTAATGTTCTTGCTGCCCTTTCTCAGAGTTCCATAGGTATAGCAGGTAATACACAGGTTTGTGGTTTTAGCCCTTAACCAATTTTATTATAAATTTGATAAATGAACAACTTGCTAATAGGTTAACAAAATTAGCGTCCCGTAGACTATTAGATATAGAAAATGTTTAGTGCGGACGTCTTCTCCTTGAGTGGTGTTCTCCAAGGAGAGGCAAGGGATGATGTGCAGTGCCCTCTATGCACGAAAGGAAGACACCGGAAGCGAAGTCCTCTGTGTGTCTTGGATGTACAAGGAGCGAAGCCCTCTCTGTGCAATAAGGTTGAGTTAGGTAGAGTGCTCACCAGAAGCGATGCCTCCTGTATGAACGAGGTTGTCCCAGAAGCGAAGCCCTCTGTGGACACAGGGAGAGAGTAATTAGGTAGAGTACACACCAGAAGCGAAGTCCTCTGTGTGTGCAGGATGATACCAGAAGCGAAGCCCTCTGTGGACAGGTGAAGGAAGAGGAGTTGATCACCCAAGAGTAAATGATACCCAATAGTCCGTGGTGCCGGGTTTTATAGGTGAATGTAGGGGTAGTCCTCCATGCTTCTCCTCCATCGATTCCAGCTCCCTCTATCTCTTGATATCAGCTCCATCTGATAGTTTGGTATGGAGTTGTCTGTCATCTGCCACTGTTTATGTCACTCATTTGTTTGTTTTGATTACCTATTTATATACATAAACATTGTCAGTGCACTTACGTAATATACGCGTGTCTTTGAACACACGGGATATTGCAATATCCGGACTAAAAAAATAATGAGTTCTTCCTCAGACAATTGCTAGGCCCAAGCCGACTATCTTCCAACGTCGTCTTCCCCACTCTATCCCGGCCTGAAACCAATATTTCTAAAGTCCATAAGTATATTCACAAAAGGCACTATTATATAGAACTTTATCATTAAAACATAACATATTAGAAAGTGTTGGCCCGCGTGGGAATGAGATGCATTCCAACCTATCTTATGTTCATTAAGAGTACTTTATCGAATTTTTAGTTACTATAATTATTTACTTCAGTTAATGTTTCCGCTCTAAAGTTATTTCTGATTTTGATGTTGCTGCCTAATTACTTCGAAGAGGTTTCTGAACTATGATTTCCAATTTTTGGATATTGATAGTAGATTCGATTTAAGATCTTTCTGAAGACCAATTGATCATGTGCTTTAACGACAAATACGAGTGCTGATTTCGACACGATGCGTATTTACTTAGCAACTAGCAAAATTGCAATATTATGGGTCATTAAGTGCATGTTTTATTAGCGATATAAAATTGACGTGGAAAATAACACAAAGTTTCTTTGGAGAATAATATTTGCAATGCAGTGAGTGGAAGATGATTTCTAAAACAGTATTTTAACAGTTCGAAATTGTATGTATGATCCAGCCATTAATCTACAAGCTGAATATATTGTACTTTTGAACAATAGTATTTCTTGAGAAAGGAAACACATTTATACGTGTTGTTTACGGCCGTTGCTTACGGCCGTTGATCCAGCAAGGAAAGATGCATAAGTAAAACAATGTATGTAGAGAAAAAATACTATTTTTATAGTAATATAATAGCAATGGCTCGTGGCTTTACAGGCTGTATCATTACTAGATCTACTAATGGTGTAGCAACGCAAGATATGAAGAAAAACTAAATCTATGAGTCGTTTTAAGTTCAAGTTTCTTACGGTTGACAATTGAGATTATTAAAGTCATATTTATGCTGCTCGAGCCATCACAGTTCAATTGATCAGTACGATACATAGAGTGCTTGCGGTGATATATTTTCTCTGGGATGGAAACCCAACGGTATTTTTTCGATAAATGATTGACATTTACCGTCTGATGCATCAGGCAAGAGGAATCAGTGAGGAGGAAGTGAAGTTTCCAGAGGGACGAAATTCCCCATCAAGCCGCGCCATTTCAAGCCCTGCGCACGTATGTAGGCGATATCCTCGTACTAGATTATTTCAGATGTCAGGATGGAGGGAGTGGATTTAGAACAGGATAGCCACATATAATAGGAAGTTATATCTTTCGCTGCTGCAGTCTCAGCGGTTAAACTTGATGCAAATGTACATATTTATATGTGCCACCCATACAATGTAAGGTCTTATAATTTTATGGTACCTAATCTGTTAGATGGATCTTGTAGTTTTGGAGAAAGTAACAAGAAACACACACATTTATAATAATAATAATAATAATAATAATAATAATGAGGCCTCTCCAGGATATAGCCACTCAGAAGTTCATTATTCTAGTTATAGATGTGTTCACTGTTCATATCAAGTTTTATTTGAGTGGGAGATAATACATGTGCTTATGTCCTGAATGTTTTTTGGAACCAATTTGTTTAAAGAAGTTGTGTAACTAACATTTGGTTTTAGTTTTCGTAACAGTTTAAAGAGAAATGTCAACTCTCACGCAAAATGCGTGAATCACACGCATTCAAGCATTAGCTCACGCAAAGAGCCTGCAGACTCATGCATTGTGAGGAAAAGATGCAAAATTTAAAGTTCGCGCTGTAAATTGAAATATAGATAAACAAATTGACTTTCTGGAGTCTAAGCATTGCAAGACATTACGATATAGCTGACGGTTACAACTCGATAGCAGCGCATGCTTGGTATAAAGAGAAAAAAAACTGAGAGTCTGTGGTTTAGAATGGCTCTTACCATTGAAATCTTCCAGTGAAATTTTAGAGACTGCCATAACAGCTACCAAGATGTACAACGATTTACACAAATGAAAAATAGTATATTATTACGACTCATTTCTTCAATGGTGGTATTTCGAATCTTAGAAATCACTGGAAGAAATGTGTCATTCAAGACGAAGAATGAAGGATATATGTCTCCTACGTCACGTTATTTTAGTACCGAAAAGGATAGAGTCTATCCTAAACTTACCTATAAAGAAGTAAGATTTAAAAACTCTCGATAAGAATTCTGGTTACTCGTATTGATTATATCTTTCACTACTGTTTTAGGATTCCCTAAGTATTCACTCCTTGTCACTCAGATCATTTCATGACAAATAGTTTCTCGAGAGAAAAGTACGTTATATTATGTCTTTTTAAACGCAAAAAATACATCTTTATGTATTATGTATTTATGTTTACATAAATAAAATTATTACAAACCCCTTTCTTCAGTTCAAACAAACGAAAATACCCTTCTATATAATATACATAAAAAATATAACATTTCTGGTCTATTTTTAAAATTTGAGCTGATTCTTAAAATTGTGGTTCTATTATTCCCAGAGTATAGTTTACGCAAGAAAAATAAGTCCTCAGTTTGAGTGTTAATCTTGAAACAAGCTTAAAACGAAAGTGTTATTTGAAACTTTATAAACTCGAGGAGAGTTTGTCCTGCTACACGTGCTGCAAGGATACAAGGTGAAATGTCACGGTAGATAAGCTTGCAGTAACTTTGAATCAAGTTAACAAATATCATATTTGTATTTCAAAGCTTGCAACACGTTTACTTTAAGTATAGAAAGCAACTTAGAAGTAACAAGTTAGAATCAAGTCACTTGAATACCTTATGAAAACGTCTAAATTATTAGAGATACTACCTAAAGAGTATGAAAAATAAGAGAATTTGAAAGCTTTCATAAACTAACAATAACATTTGAAACCTACTTTCACAAAATCTGGAAATATCACAATTGCCCAGCGTAGAAGTTTCTATAATGGAAATATTGATAGCATATTCTATACTGTACATATTGAACATAATTATGTAGAATTCCATGGATTCTGTTGTTTCCAATTTTGTAAAATAATATACCATATCCAAACCCTGATTTTGACAACTTCTTTCTTGATCTGTAATAAAAATTAATTACTAAACTACTTCTTTATACATTCATTTACTAGTTACCTATTTTCACTGCGCCCTGGTAATGTTTCAAACTCGGGTGACCTCTGTGTTTAAAATTTAAACTGGTGTCTCAATTTGGATAAACGTAGAATTAAACGTAGGAACATTGAATTTTCAAATTGTGAGTTTAATTTGTCATGTTGCAGTTGTACCAGACCACTGGTTATAAGCGGTGCTGCTAGTTGATTGGGTGGCGATCTTATCTTAATCTTAAACTTTGTCTTAATCTAGATGGAAGCTGCTAGGTTTCTTTCTGTCGTGTAATCGAACACAAGTCTTTCCTCCACTGTTTTACATGGATTTCACTCCCGTCCTATGTAAGAATATATGAGCACAGTACATGTTTCCAATACACACACGCTCTCCAAACCTCTCGGTACAGAGACAAACTTTGTGTATTTCGGATCCGCACGTTTTACACTAGTTCTGTTGCATGTTGTCCAGCAGACAATGTCTATACTTTCTGGTCATCTGTTGGCACTTTAACTGATCAGGCTCTTCAGTTTGCAAGAAGATGACTTTCATAGTTAATAGTCCGTGAACCAGGTCCTTTCTCTAGGTTGGACTGTGCACTCCTTATTAAGTTTATTGAAATTTTAATTGTTTTCCAGAAAATGGCAGGTCCAAAAGTATTCGTCAAAATGTTTCTTTCGTGGGTAGCACAAACACATTTCTATAAAGCTAAAACAACATGTTTTTAAATTCATTCCTCTGTTTGGTTCAAATTTTGTAGCTGACATTTCGCCCACTTCCACTATCTCAAACGGCTTGGAACTTTGAACTCGACCAGTTTCGATAACAGTAGATATTTTTTGAAAACACTCCGAATTCCCCACTCAATCCACACACCCAGGAGGTTTACATTTTACCCTTTCAATTTTAACTAACTTCTTCAGCTACTTTAATCGATTTGAAACTTTTGCAGATATATATAGTTCTGTTGAAAGTACAAACTTTTGGAAAACTTACCCCTTGTCTCCGCCCAATACACAGTCCCAAGAATATAAAAAATTTTTTTTTTTTGAATTTTAACCCACTTCTACTACTTTAATTGACTTGAAACATCTCAGGCGTACGTAGCTCCGATGACACCACCATATATTGAAAAACTCTCTCCTCATTCGACCTCGACGTAGCCGAAATGTTAGTGCTTTCGACTTCTGTGTGCGTAGTCACAGGTTCACTTCTTACTTGGATCTTTTGAACGGATTGCTTTGGAGCCCACTTTGTGAAAAGAACTGTAGGTATCGTCCTTAGGTCCTGACGCACAGTGGGCGAATCTGCCCCCGCGACTGAGTCGCACAAAAAATAAATGCATGCTTGCCTTTGAAGCAAGTAGTAGATGTTAAAATTGTGGTATTTTATGACCTCCCATTACATTTTATGTATCTCGCAAAGTCAAACTTTGATGTCAAATTTTGGAAGTGGAGATCATAAAGTACGTCACCTTCCACCCCACCTCAAATTCGAACTTTCAAAGATGCAACTGTTCGCAATCTAAGCCTCACTCTCACTCCTCGAACGTTGAAACCCAACATTTAAACTCGGCAGTTGTTAGAATTCGGATTTTGAAGATCTCACAGCTGTTCGAATAAAAAGTCATTGAATTTTATGTTTTCGGTAAGGCCAAACTCTGAATGTTGAGGCAAAATTTTGAACATACTAATATATTTTATCAG